>CAUYRH010043173.1:0-27228 GCA_963574655.1 Perodicticus potto | reverse complement strand
CAATGAAGACAGCCAACCACAGACCACCTACACTTGTGAGCCAAAAGAAAGTTTGAAGTTATTATTTAGGAAACAGCAAAAAAATTCCTAATATGGTTTTCTTTTAGCATCACTGAATAAGTGCTTCTGACCTGACGCTGTTCTACGTTTGCCTATTACTGATTATACCAATCAGATTTATGTTTTCCAGAAAGATCATCAAGCCACACACAATAAAGATGGTTCCAGTCCATGAACCCCTGTATCACTCTCCCTCCGGAGAAACCCTAACTGCCCTCTTCTATCATCCCCACATTCAGCAGGAAGCAGTTAGATCGAGTCTTCACCCTTTTTCCCTAGCAGCAGATGGGGTTTCTACTCAGAGAGGGAGAATTGATGCAGGACATTTGGCACCCTAGCCAGCTCAGTGGAGCTGGCGGACCTGCCGCCTCCTTCTTGGCAGTATCGGTGCTGCGGCAGCCAGCTGAAGAACCAGCAGGCTGGATGACAGGCAAGGAGGGGGACCTCCAACTCCCACCAGAGGCTCCAATAGCCAAAAAGGCCAGACAACTGCCAAGGAGAAACCTATGCCTTGGTGTCTCCTTCACTTTACACTTAGGACTAAATGCGGAACTCCCATTTCCTATGCCTAGGTCAATTTCATGTGAATTTCCTAGGCCTCAATTCCATGAATGGACTGTATCCCTTCACTGATACATTCATTCACCTTGCCCCCGGTGGAAGGGACTGTGTTCATTCGTTTCCTGGCCAAGGAACCTATACACCTATATATACCCTGAGACTAAAGGCCTAAAGGAGGAGAGGGGGAAAGACCAGGAGAGGAACGGAGAGAGCTTTTCTCTCACCACTTGAGTTCTCTCTCTCTACCAGGAGCTTTATTGTTTTCTGTATTCTTTTCTGTAAATAAATTCTGTCTTACCACTGGGGGAAAAAAAAAAAAGAGAAAAGAAAATGCCATGAAGGCTATCGTAAACAGTTTGATGAAAACATTTCAGATTGTATACGAAACCAGCCCATTTTACCCCTTGACTGCACTAATGTACACAGCTGTGATTTAATTTAAAAAAAAAGATCATTTGACCATTTTTAATTTGATTATTTGTATTTTTGCTGTTGAGGTTTTGGTTCTTTTATAATATCATTTTTTGTCACTTATGGAATGAAGAGTTTCAAATACTTTTTCTCACTCCACAAATTGTCCTTTCATTGTCCATTGTTTCTGTTGCTACACAGAACTTTTAACGTTCTTATCATAACATTTATCTATTTTGTTTTGGTCACCTATGATTTTGAAGTTTTTCTTTTTTTTTTTTCTTTTTTATTTTTTTGAGACAGAGCCTCAAGCTGTCACCCTGGATAGAGTGCTGGGGCTTCACAGCTCACAGCAACCTCCAATTCCTGGGCTCAAGTGAGTCTCTTGCCTCCGCCTCCCAAGTGGCTGGGACTACAGGCGCCCGCCACAACGTCCGGCTATTTTTTGGTTGCAGCCGTCGTTGTTTGGCGGGTCCAGGCTGGATTCGAACCCGCCAGCTCAGGTGTACGTGGCTGGTTCCTTAGCCCATTGAGCCACAGGTGCCGAGCCGATTTTGAAGTTTTTCTACCAAATTTTGCCCAGATCAATGTCCTAAAGCATTTCTGTTTTTTTTTCCTATAGTTTTATAATCTGGTGTCCTATATTTATGTCTTTCCAAGTTTGTGTTAATTTTGTGGTATGATAAGATGTAGGGGTCAAGTTGTATTCTTCTGCTTATGGAGATCCCACTTAGCCAATACCATTTATTGAACAGGCTATTCTTTCCCCCAATGTAAGTTCATGGTGCCTTTATCCAAAATTAGTTGGCTGTAAATATATGGATTTATTTCTGGGATCTCTATTGTGTTCCACAGGTCTGTTTGTCTGTTTTTATACCAGCGCTACTCTGTAGTGGGTATCATTACTGTAGTTTTGTAGTTAATTTCGAATTCAAATAGCCTGATGCCTCCTGCTTTGCTGTGTTGCTCATGATTACTTTGGCTATTAAGATCTTGTGTGATTCCACATAAATTTTTGCACTTTTTCCCACTATTTCTATGAAGAATTTGTTTGGTGTCTTGACAGGAATTACATTGATTCTATAGATCACTTTGGATAGTATGGTCATTTTCAGAATTTTAATTCTTCTAATCCATAAACATAGGCTGTCTTTTTGATTTTTTGTGTCCTCTTCAATGTATTTTTTCTTTTGTTTAATTTTCACTCATTGAGGTGACTGTTCTTTTTTGTAGTGAATTTATTCCAAGGTATTTAATTTTTTGAGGCTATTGTAAATCAAATTGTTTTCTTGATTTCTTTTTCAGCTAATTCATTATTGGCAGATAGATAGGCTACTAATTTTGTATAATGATTATGTATCCTGACACCTTACTAAATTTATTTAGTAGTTCTAAGGGTTTTCAAGTTGTCTTTAGCTTTTTTATATATAAGATCATGTCATCTGGAAGAAGGGACAGTTTGATTTCTTATTTCCCATTTTTTTACTCTTTATTACTCCGGTTTAATTGTTCTGGCTAGGACTTCTAGCACTGCATTCAATGAGAGTGGTGATACTGGACATTCTTGTCTGGTTCCAGTTCCTTTTTTTATTATTATTGAATCATAGCTGTATACATTGATGCGATTATAGGGTACAGTGTGCTGGTTTTATATGCAATTTGAAATACTTCCATCAAACTGGTTAACATAGCCATCACTGCATTTTCTTAGTTGTTGTGTTAAGACATTTGCATTCTACACTTAGTAGATTTAACTTGTACCCTGAATTCATTTTATGATGCTTATATAAACATGATTTTAAAACTAGATGTAACCAAAAGAAAATAAATATACAAGCCCATCTATATAAATCCTTACTAATCACAGTTGCTCTAATGCACTTAACTCATTTGTCTAAGCTTACAAAATCTGGGCCTTAACCCACAGCACAATATGTTCCTTTTATATAGTTTTGACAGATATTCTACTTATTCTAATCATTTTTACAAATTGGAACTAATCATGTGAGAAAAATATACTTCCATGTTATCATAAAAAAAAAAGAACTTAAGGTAAATTGTTAGATTGTTGGGCAAAGTGTCTGGTCACCACAGATCTATAGTAAAAGACAAACCAAACACAAAGCTCTCACCATCTAGATGTCAATAAAGTGAGTTTCCATACAGCAGGTTAAAACTTAACCAGTCATAGACATTCAGGAGTGAGGAAGAAAGTGAAGGGAAAACAGTCTTTTTGCCACCTCATAGAACATAGCGTCCAGCTTTCTAAAACACAAAATGCAGATGGAAAGAATATCGGTTCCAATATGACCTCTAAGTGAGTGTAAGAAAACAGCTACAATAAAGATAAATGAAGAGTTAACTTGTCTAGTATAAACATTTAGGTCTGGAAGATGAGTTAAGTTTTGGCTAGAAGGATTTGAGAACGGGAGTAGCCATCAGCTTTAAGGTATAGATCAAAACAAAACTTTGCAAGTGAGTTAGGCATCGTATGCTGTAATCCAGGTGCCACAATGACAACAGCATGTAAGACCAATAGTCAAGATTCAAGTGTGACTGAATGCCGTGTTGGAACACACTGAAGATAAGAAAACAATTTTTTTAAGCCTGTCTTCTGCTGAAATTGTCAGACTAAGAAAATGGCTTGGTTTCAATATGCAATATGAAGAAAAAAAATTCTAGAGTTAAGGAACCATCTGGAAGTTGTTAGAATGAGTTAACTGTGCAATGATGAAACCAAAAATGGTGAAGGGATGTGGGAGTAAAGAGGTCCAGATCAATTTGTACTATCTCACAAACCACAGGGCGTTTTTACAGAGCCAGTGAAAGGCAGCAAAGAGAGCAAAGGTGTCCAGCCTAGATTCCCTTGATAAGAATGAATGGATGAGGAGAGAAGGAGGGTTAGTTTTGTTGATATTAGGCTTGAGACAACATGAGGGCATCTAATTAGATGACAAATCAGGAAAAAAAAATTACCTTCCCACCAACCTCGATGTATTTTGAAGGAAAAACAAAATAATATTCATGAAAATATTTTCCAACTTATATAAGTATAGGTTATATATAAAAGATGTCTTCATCATCATTTCCATTAGTAACAATTGTAATAGCACATGGCTGAAATTTGTAGGAGGCACAAGTCTAGATAGAACAGTGGGTGTCACCTTGGTGGTTAAAAGTTAAAATCTCAAGCATGAATGAATGAATTTACTTGGAAATGTGGGTGGATAAATAGCAATAAATAAACAGCATGAAATCCAAATTAAAGACCTAATTTTGAAATCTCAACAGGAGGATTTAGATTTACATACCTGGAAGAAAGCTGTACTTTCATTGATACAGAATTTGAATTGTGTGCCTATCAAATTCAGTATTTAGACAAACACAAGCAAGGAAAGAAGTCAGTGGTGTCAAGGTGTACAAAGTGTACATGGTGTATAAAGCAATGGTTCCACCTTATTTTCAATCAATGTTATGAAAATAAAATGATGATTCTATTAAGAGTTTTTGTTTGGATATTTGTCCTTTCCTCTGGGAAGGCACCAGCCAGCATGGTGAGATAGGTTTCTTTGTAGTACCATTGTATCTGATTAGAGAAAATTACTCTGTTGATTGGCCTAGTGAAAGAATAAAGGAAGCTGATTATCTTTGGCGTTGATAAATAAATTAAAACAGCTAAATGCTATAGAAACTCAGATAATGTCTGGAGGGAATTCATGGCTAAGAAAATCAATAGGCCATAACTTTGTTGTTGGTAACATGCTTTAATTTACAAAGTTGTTTTGCACAGAATTCTTCTCAGAAATAGATTATCTTCCTAAAGAACAATTAGTTGTAGACTTGTTCTTTATTATTGTTTAATATGTGTATAGTGGTGTCTAGGCTAATATAGTTTTCAAGGTACACTATCAAGTCATAGAAATGATATCTCTGGAATGTCATCCAGAAATTGTACAACACATACATACAAAAAAAGGAAGAGTTTTTTTTTTTCGGTTTGCAATATGCATGTAATGAGCATGTAATATGCATGTAAAGGACATAATATTCAGTAATGATTTGTATTATCATTAAGATAGAAATGAATACCTTTATTGACTTGGAAATATATTTCTAACAATTCAAAACTACAGAAGCATTTAGATGAATTAATATCTATAGCAAGCCAGAAAATATAAAACTGATATAAAGACAATGAACATAGAATAAAGGAAATTTAGGGGATTTTTATATGTTAAGCAAGTTATTATTAGGAAAATATCATAGATGGTAAGAAATTTTACTTTTGTACACATTGTTAAACATTCCCTTATTTTGGTTGTTCTATACTGAATTATTCTCCTCTTTTTTAACCCGTTGCTATCTGTGTGTGTTTGTCTCCTCAAGCACTCTACTAAAATGTGAGTTTTCCTTTCCTCAACCAGCTCAGCTTTCTGCTCCACTTAGCAGCTGTAAGAGTTTGCAGAGGGCAAATCATATAAGGGAGAACTGGATGTTGTAATTGACAAGGTGTATATCAGCAGTTAATGACCTTTTGTGGAAAAGAGAAGCAAAACATAAAGGAAGAGAATATACAGAAAGAGCCCCAAGTTTCAATGGTAAACCCTCTCTTATTTGCACATATACACTAACACACCTTAAGGGCTCAAAGATGTAATGCCTATTCTTTTCAGTTGAGGATTTTACTCATCGTCAAACAATGTGAAATGGAGGTCTTGTTTTGTTTGAGTTAGAGAAAGTTTGGTACTTGTCCCTGAGGCCATATCAGTGAGAACAAAGAATGAAGACAAGTGGTTTGAGGGAAAGGAAAAAGAGTTTATTAATTTGTCAGCAAATGAGGAGAGTGTCAGGCTAGTGTCTCAAAGACTATCATCCTGCCTTTAAGCCAAAAAAAAAAAAAAAACCCACATTTTTTTTAAGGGAGTGGGAGGGGTGACAGCTGCACTCAGGTCTGTGTGACTAGTGTCACAAGTGGCTTCAGGCTATTCCTTGACTATAATTGGTGCTTTTGGTCAAACTTCTCTCTGGTGAACACAACCTCATGACTCTTGTCTGGACAATTCTGTGGAGCCATCTCCTGTGATTTAAGATAGTAGTAAAACAAAACAAAACAAAAATGAAGGAATGCAAGTTTTAATTCCTCCAAAGAGTGAGGGATTTTCAAGAGCCAACTCAGAAAACATTTCATGGCTCTTTTTCATAACTTTATCTCTGCTACATTTTTGTTAGTAAAAATATCTGAATAGAACGGAATTCCCTTGAATTCAGGGAATTTGTCTTCCTTGTTCTCCATTATAAACCCAACATTTACAAAAATGCCTGAAGCTTAAGCACTTACTACTAGTTGACTAGATGCTCATATAGAATTTGACAAAACTATATAATATTTCTACTGGTTAGAAACTTACCCTCACTTGCTGCTTTCCACCAACACATTTTATCTGAGCTTCCACAGTCTGAATCACATCAAAGAAAAATTGTCAAATAGTACTCTCTAAAATGATATCTAAAAACAACAAAAGAAAATCTAAATAGTCAACAACTTACATGTGTTTTCTTTAAAAAGCAGTCCACTTCTGAAGCTTGATCTCATCTTTGGAGGTATAGAGGGATACTTTGATGCTTAAAAGAAAAATTGCCCTGGGTGCTGGTTAAAAGTGACCAGGAATAATTTATTCAAGTCATTTGCGGTAGGGGTGAAGACTATCGCAGTTGTGTGGAGAGCTTGAGCACAACTCTATGAAATTAAAAGTAGGAGGATTTTAAATGCTGGTGTGAGTTAGTGGAAAAGTACTAGAGGCTATAGGGGCAGGGAGGTTGGTCAATGTACTAGAGGCCATCTGTATTTGTTAATTGGCTTCTACTCTCTCACAGAGACTAGAAGACAGGGGTTCTATCTTTCCTGATTATATTTCAAAGGTTTGGCTCCCAGGTCCTTGATAAATGCAGTCCAGGGTTATAAAACTGGCTAGAAGCTGGCACAAGATTTACATCTCAAAGAGGCACAGAAAGAATTTATAATAGAACATTTTTTATAGGTAAATGCTCCCAGAAAAGGGAGGTCAGGGGCCTAAAGTCAAAAAAGCATATCTAAAATGTAGTGGAGCAGAGGTGAATATTAAGGCTGTCTTCAAAGCCTTCAGGGAGACATCAGATTCACAGCTGTGCTACTGTAGAAAAGCTGGGAAATTCAAGAACTACTTCTTGGTAAGAACATGCTCCCTGGTTATCCTCATGTACAAGAGATATCTGGCTCTAAGTGGCTTCAAATTTTTCATTATGCTTTCTTGTATTTACTGAAATTACATCGACGAAAATTCATTTAAGAATCAAGCAGTTTTTTAAAATTGAAAATTTTTAAGACTTGTCATTCAAAAATCAAGAAACAGACAAGTACTTTATTAATATGAACAGAAAATTTAAGAACTAGTTTTCAAAAGACTTACTTGGAGACAATATAGAGAGTGGTTAAAAGCCAATTTCACAAACTCCAGAGCCTTGTTCAAATTTGCACTATATCTCCTGATAGGAAAGTGCCTTTTTGTCAGGTTTCAGGAAATTGTCTGCATTCTTGGATCTTGGGATGCTCTTGGCTGAATAATGACCAGACACTGCAAAGTAAGGCAAGCATGAAACAAAGTTTATGGAGGAAGAGAAAGGTAGGTTTACACAGCAAGACATATTTGCCAGAAACAAACAGTGCCCCTTCGTTGTGACAAAAAAAAGGCTTTGCTTATGGCCTGGGGTTCTGCTTTATACTGTCTGGACCGGGCCCGTCAGAGGTCACCTTGAAACCACTGAGTCTTGGGCAGCGCCTGTGGCTCAGTGAGTAGGGCACTGGCCCCATATACCGACGGTGGCAGGTTCAAACCTGGCCCCAGCCAAACTGTATCAACAATTAGCTGGGAGCTGTGGCGGGCTCCTGTAGTCCCAGCTACCTAGCTACTTAGGAGGCTGAGGCAAGAAAATCACCTAAGCCCAAGAGCTGGAGGTTGCTGTGAGCTGTGACTCCACGGCACTCTACCGAGGGTGATAGAGTAAGACTCTGTCTCTACAAAAAAAAAAAAAAAAAGAAAGAAAAGAAACCACTGAGTCTTACTGTGTATACAGACTTCCCATGAGCCTCTCTGAAAGCTGGGTGTGGGGTGTGGAACCACAATGTAGATTTAAGCTAATGACATGATAATTAGTCTCAAGGCTGTTCTAAGTCCCCTTCTGACTCGATTGCATCTATGCTGCTTGGCCTGTGGGCTAGTATCCTTAGCATCTTTTTGCAGTTGGGCACTCAGAGTTCAAGTTGGTAGAATGGGAGAACAGCCCTTCCTCCCCAGGTATGTACAGTCACTTGGGACAGGATTAAGGTAGGGCAGGCCCACCCTCATCCTTTTTCCTAGGAGAGCTGGAAGTCTAACTATGTAACACTTTTTTAAAGTAATTTACAGGATATTCTGTTTCCTTCACTGTAGGAAATAGGTACACAGGCTTATTGGGAGTTTTAAGAAAATGAACAT
This sequence comes from Perodicticus potto, assembly GCA_963574655.1. Classification (NCBI taxonomy): domain Eukaryota; kingdom Metazoa; phylum Chordata; class Mammalia; order Primates; family Lorisidae; genus Perodicticus; species Perodicticus potto. Next base: position 18,685 of record CAUYRH010043173.1, on the reverse strand, counting down.
TATTAACTCCTGAGAAGAGTACCTGAAAGTTATTCTTATGTTTCAGAAATGAAAGAATTTTAAAAATTCCTTTCTAAACATAGATAAATAGTAACTTTTCAAATATATTTCAAGTTGAATTCTGATACAGGATGATTTGCTGTCTCCCATTTGCTCTTTGGAAGCAGATCTTATTTTCCCAGTCATAAATTTTCTTAATGTGCCTATCCCTTGAAAAGAAATTCTCACTGGAGTAAGTTGGTCAGATTCCTTCTGGCATTGATATTAAATATTTTGGTTCTTCACTGAAAATTAACCAAAAAGACAAACATTGCAACAGTTTTTCCCACAAAAACCCCAAATTGTGACCATGTGATCATAAAACAAAGCATATTTGCTATTGTCCATGAACTCTGGACAATTTATGGTTGAGAAAAAAGTCTTTCTGTGCTGCCCTTGCCTGAAGGTGAAGCAGTAAATTTCTTCTTTTGTCAAATAAATAAAATAACACAGAAGTGTTATACCTCATTGTAAATAGCGTAAATACTTAAAATGGAAAATTAAATGTGAATCTGTAGCATGAATAAGAAAAAGATAGACTATATAATAAAAAGTATTAGTGAAAGTCTTATAAGTTGGGTAAATAAATTGCATAATACACTACAAATATACAGATAACAATTGAATATGTTATCTCAAACTATTTATGAGAGTTTTATTTTACCTTGCTGGACAAACAGTATTTTATATTTAGAAAGTCTATATTGGCATTTCACTTTGATTTAGGAAAGAGAAATTTTTGTTTTTATTTATTTAAACTTATTTTGTTAAGTGACAAATGAATAAATAAATACAAATTAAGTTTTCATTTTGATTGTGGATTTTTTTCATTTTATTTTGTTTGATTTCCCCTCCAATGATATTTATTTTCAGAAGGCCCATGGATGAACACTTTTATTTTTTCTGTATTAGAAACTTTTAATGCTTATAATTCTATATCAACAAAGTTCCAATTTTTAACTTAGGGCTTGCTGTCAATGGTGATTGTGATAATACAATAATAATAATGATAACACCTAATTCTTGCATAATGTATTATGGTTTCGAAAATTATGTTAAACTCATTATTGTCTGTACTAACCCATGGTATTGTGAGATTGGTATTTTTATCATACTAATTTAGCTGATAAAGAAACAAATTCCAAGTATAAGTGACTTCTTTAAGGTCATAATAGTAACTGACTCCAGTAAAGAAGTAGAACCTGTATCTTGAGTATTTTGTGCTCTCTAAAGCAAAAAAAAAAAAACAAGTTAAATATCTAACAGAAGATTTTAAAATTCCTGAAAATTTTCATGCTCTCAAATACCTAGATATGCAAGGGAAAATATTAAAGGTCTATTTTTAAAATATAGCTGGAGATTAAAAAAAGGAAAAAAGAAATCTCAAAAGAACAGAAACAAAGCAGGAAGAAATCACTGGAGACGTTTGCTGATTCTGTTGTAACAAAGGGCTTTTATTATAAAAAAAGCAAATGGAGAGTCTGAGCAGACAAAACCCTTAAAACCTGTATTCCTGAAGAGATTCACTTTCACTTCTAAAGTAGACAGTGAAAATAACCAACCTCTGATAACAGAGATAAAAACGAAATTTGTTGATTTCTGCCTTGGTTATAAGTAGAGTGATAGAGAACATTCTACCCTGATAATTTATATCTCAAAGTAAAACCAAATACAGGAATGACCTTTAAATGTTCATTATACACATGGTTTAAAAAACATCCATTAATAAACTAATTAAGTTAAATAAACTTTCCTGGATTGGGTAAGTACCCAAGGACAGGGAAAAATCCCACCTTCTCATGCTAGGCATCAGTGAACACTGAACTAGCACATGGAACATCTCAATAAAATCTCCAAACTACCAAACCAAAAAAGAAAAGAAAAACAAGGCCCTGTCAGATAAAATGAGTAAAATGACCAATTGCACAAATATGGCTTCAAGCTTCAGACTTTATAATTTTCAAGCTTTATAATCATCAGACACAAGCTATAAAATCCAGCATGTTTAATGTCTTTAGGATGTAAATGGGAACCGACAACATGAGCAACTCATAACCCACCCAAAATGATGAATTAGAATGTAAAACAATAAAACTTCCAAAAACAAAAATATGTACAATGAGTTTAATGCCAGAACAGCAACCAATGAGAACACGAGTGAACTAGCAATTAGGCTGAGGAAATTACCAGGAAGTCAGCTCAAGAGAGAGAGAGAAAGTAGGAGAGAGGAAAAAAGAAAGTTAAAGACACAGAGGACCCTGACGGGACTAACAGATATTTAATTAGAGCTTCAGAAAGACAGAAAAGTAGAAAGAGGGATAAAAAATTCAGAGAGGTAAGATTTTCCCTGAATTAATAAAAAAGAAATCTCCAGAATCAGAAAGCTCAGTAAGTTCCACTCTTGGTCAATAAAATGAAACTCAAAATATCTTCAATGGGTTGAGGACAATACAAGTGAACATTTAACTGCATACACAGTGAAGTGATATTTTAAAAAGAATACACATTGCAAGAATTTGACCGATAAGAGACCAAGACTAGAGGATGTATTTGAAAGAAAAGTTATGCCGGAGAGAAGGTCTGAGAAGAAAATGGCAAATTGAGAAATAATCCAAGTAAATATTTAGAGACAGCATAAAATAAAAATCAAACTTCTGTTCTCAGCAGGAGTGGATGACCTGACACTCCAACTGAAAACTATTGAAAATGCCAGGAAAAAAATATATTTTATAGGCTTTAAAAATACGTCAGTGAGCTGTGAAGGATCTTTGAGGGCAAATACTTAGTGAAATGGGAATTTCGAATCTGACATTGGAGTCTATGAGCAATGGCTCAAACCAAAACCATGGCCAGTGCTTTTATGTCTCTAGATAAGGTTGATTTTTATAAAATTATAAAAAAAACCCTACAAAACGCCAACAAGGGTAATATGCAAACCATGCAGCATACAAATATGTGGACTTTGACCCTTCAAACATTTCCTATATGAGTCTTGACAGAAAAGATCGCCAACTCCTGTTGCACAGAGTCCAGAACATAAGCGGAGTTGGAAATTTGGTGTTTCCCTTAAAGACAGTTGCCCAATTTAATACAAGTGACTTGTTTTTTCATGGTTTCCCAGGGCCCAGTGGTGAGGAGAAAAGTCCAGAACCTCCCCAAATTATAGAATCTTTTAGAGAATTCCCCCAATTCAAAAGATGATGACAATAGAGTAAGGGAATCCTAGATACACAGATCTCTTCCCAGTGTGCTGCAAGGAAAACAACCTGCCTTGAAAACAGACAGTGACGAAGGCGGGAGAACTGCACCTAAAGATTTGCAAGGTTTAGTCGGCTCTCAGGGAACCTTGGTTCCTGAGCCACAGTACCTGAGAGATTGGAAAAAACTCAAGTCATAAATTCCTTTCCTGGTTGGAAAGGAGCATTTTCAAATGCCTAGCAGAAGCAAACATAAATCTGCTCCATAGGGATCCACTTACAAATCAAGCATCAGAGAATTCCCACTTCTAAGATAAATGATTACATATTTTAAAAAATCATAAAACACTCAGGCTTCATGGAGAAGATAGTAGTATCAGACACACAGAGACTAAAAGACTATCATTTTCAAACAGAATATAAAATAAGTATTCTTGCTTTGTTTAAATACATTCTTGCTTTCCTACATGCTTTGTAGGAAACACATTATATACAGAAGGAAGTTGTTAAAGATAACTCACTATAATGGTAACTGACCCATTAAAAGCACCTCAGAAACAGGTCTCTGCTACGAACTCCACCCTACCTGGAAAATCTAGAGCTCTCAGCATCCCAGGGGTTTGCTCCTGCCCCTGTGCCCTGACTTGTCCCCACAGTTAAGGTTGAACTCTTCACCGCATGTGACCCTTGCATTGGTGCCCATAATGGATCAGAGGCATGGCATACCTTTCTTCTGATGTGTCGAGATTTCTTGCTCTCGGATGATATTACCTGAACATCTCTTTCCTCCTTCTAGGGAAAACCATTACATACCCTAGAATAATAAACCTACTAGATATTCTGATTTGGTTCTGTTGTGGTTGAGTACATAACAGGTGCCTGGCGTATTATGTAGTAGTTACTAGAGTGGTGGCAGTGCAAGGAGAAAGCTGGGCTCTCTTGTCATGCTTAGCCCCAAATTCCTGGCCAATCTGGAAACAAATGATTCCAAATTGGAATCATTTGGCTTCAGGGGATAGTAGACACAAGAATCATTCACAATTCACGGCAGGAAAAGAAACAGTTCTAGATATAAAAAAGGTAGGAAGGGATTTATTGCAAGAAATTAGGGAAAAAAGAGAAAATTCTAGTCTGTTTTTACCCTACAATACACATACCTGGGAAAGGGATTTTTTTTTCTATCTTAGTTTTGAGGCTTCTTCTACTGTATTGTGCAACCGATTAAACCTAAGTGGGGCGCAGCCCAAAGACGTTACACCCCGAGACACACAGTCTCAGCCTCTTTCATGGGCTCTTCCTCTGCTATTTCCCTGGAATGCTCCCACATGCAAAGTTCAACCTTGGGTATATTTAAGTGCCTAAAGAAAAGAATAGCCATGATTTTATTTTTCTCCATGATAAAACCTTTATTCAGCTTTCCAAGAATTTCTAAATTTATCATTCAATTACTCTATACAAGGAAAAATGCGCTAACAGATTATCTAATGCCATACAGAGATCAGTGGAAAATACATATAATCAATAACCATATGTTCAAGGAGTCTGCCCCACTGAGAAAAATAACCCAGAAAAGAAGTTTTAAATGTTGTTTTCCTTTTAAAAATCTACATTTTTAAATGGTAATATTAATAAGTGGTTTTGAATGCCAAGAAATGGATGTCTTTATCATTAATGAGAAAAAAAATGCATTTCACATTGTATTGGCAGAGCTGTTTATGCTAATTTTCAATAATCGAGGAGGTATGAAATGTTCTAAATTGAGGAAGTAATAATGTTCTAAAATTTAAATACCATCTTTCTTCCTACAAACATTAGTTTCCTCAACATACAAGGAATGGCACACCTATTACTACAGAAATCATTCAGCAATACAATGTCTTAAATGTCACATTACAATAACATGTGTATTTTTAGCTGTTTCTTCTTTTTTAAAAATGCAAATATCCAACTAGATGTCTACGGCAGTAAAGTCATTGCTTACCAAAAAGACAACTCAGCAAAGAGGGAGTTTATATGGTAAGAAGCCGAACAACAAAACACTTTTCACTTCCCTTAGACATGTCAGTGACCTACCACGTGCTGGTTATTGTAATCAGTGATGGCAATACAGAAAAAGAGCCAAGTCCTTTCTTCTCCTCAAACAAATTGTAGTCTAGCTAAGTTGCTGAAAGATAATCATTTGAAATTGTAAATCAAGTTGATGTCCTTTAAGTGCAACACACACAGAGGAATGGTACCATTCTAGTCTTGGAAAACAGGTAGAAATAAGGAGATGTTGGTCTGAGATGTTACTCGTCCCTGGGGTGATGAGTAACTTTAATGTCTCAGAGGGAAAAACCTGGAAAGACTGTTTGGTGCAGTACCATTGAGAGAGGCATTCAGGATTGATTTGATCTTAATTTTCTCCCCAGAACACAGGGATAAATAGTCTTGAATTCAGTCATAATTACTTCATGCATAAACTTAGACATAGTAGAATGCCCAATCCAACTCCCAGCACCCTTACACAAGTATCCTGTCCCCCACATGACTTCACTTTCTTTAATCTCTTTCAAGATCATATTATTAAAAATCTGCTCCATAGGTTTTGCCTCTTTTATACCTATTATGAATAAGAATTATTGAGGCCTCCAAAGTTGGGAAAGGCATGTGAGTCATTGCGGGTACGCTAGGAAATGGGTGCCAACACAGAGATAGAATTAATTAAAGGTAGTTCCTGTAAAGAAGGAAGAAGAACTAGGCAGGGTACTCCTTTGGACTATGTTCTGGGTCTTATACCTGTGAATCTCACGTGAGAATGGAAGTTCCATCAGGCCAGAGACAAAGCCTAACGCACAGAAAATTTTCAATAAATGCAAACTGAGTGAATAAATAAATTCCTCCTTGTTTAGAGAAGAAGACAGAAGGAAATATCTAAAAATAATAAGTAACAGTGAGTGTTTAAGCTATCATACTGTTTGATTCACTGACCAGCACGAGATTTGTTGAATGGCCTTCCTCAGGAAGCAAGGCTTTGTGGTGTGACCAAAGGTGCTTTTGCAAAATCTCTGGCTGCTTCCATCCTGGTCATTATTACTCTTTATTACACTATAAAGACCTGCTCAGCCTGAAATATTCATGTAGTTAGCCTGGCAAACAGAGGGTGATGACAGAATAACCAGGCAACACCCTGTAGGTGGCTCTGCTGTGATTTCTTGAGTCTAGTGATGTAGATGGTAGATTTTACAAGAAATCTTTTCCCATAAATTATGCCTTCACAGATTAAAGGTGCATTTCTACCTTTCTGATAGGTTACCAATAAGCACTGGTTGATTAGCACATGCAACATAAATGAAAGATTTGATCAAGTAATAGAACAGTTGATGTAGGAGACTTAAAAAGATTCTCAGGAAACTAAGGGAGAAGGGTCATAACCTAGCATTCTAGTTATTTATTACAGTGTAGGAAACAATCTCAAACTTAGTATATGAAATGACAACAATTTTATTATGCCCATAAGTTCCATAAATTGAGAATTCAGACAGAATACAATGACATGTCTTGTCTTTGTTCAAAGTCTTTTCCACAGTCTCGATTGGGCATAATGAGGGCAGAATTTCCATGGATTTGCCTTTGTGTCTCATGATATTATTTTCAAGGTCACCATTTGGCCTCTATAATTACAGGTATATTATTCATTAGTTAAATTTTCACTTTGTTTTCTGATAATGATTTCATTCACTGTTAAGGATCACTTTGAGCAGCTACCTGTCCCTGACATAAGTAAAATAACTCTGTCTGAATGCACTGCAGTAAGAGATGGGGAAGGTAAATTACCAAGCAGAGGGGCCATCAATAATCATCAAAGTGTATTAGCATTTTTGACACAAAATGACACTGTAGTTTAAACCTCTACAACACTTCTATTTCCTTATCCCCAGTAATTTCTATTGATTATATGGGTTCCCTCCAGATGTTGTATTAGTTTAATTACCTCAAGTCATCTACTATGGATACGTGCCGAGGTAAAAAGAAAACACCTTCTACTTAGCATTCTCTAAAGAGTACACTTGCATTCTTTACAAGAAAGACTTGTCAAAGCTACAATTTATTTTTAAAGTCAAATTTCATTCTCTTCTTCTACTTCATTTTCCAGCATTATTTTGGAATCTACTTAGTTTTTAGACCTGGCCTTAATTATTTAATTTAAATCCATCAAATTCATCTTTAGGAACTGACATCTTTTTTTAATCTGGGTGTGAGTCTCTAGAACAGAGCATGATAATTGTGAAGAAGTTCATGTAGGGAACTGAAAAAGTTCTAGGTTAGTGATGAAAACATGCAAGACTAACTAAAATGTGATTCAATTTATGTAAAACTTCAAAGAATAGACAAAAATACAAGAGAGACTTGTCTTGTTTAGGAAGGTTGGAACAGATACCACCTTTTTCTCAAAGAGCTAACAGTACCATGTACTTCTCTGCTTCACTTTATGAAAAATCACAAAATTTTTATTTAGATTTTTAATAGGTATCCCTTTCTTAATTCATTTTCAATTAGTGCAGCTGGGCTGGCTTCACTATAAAGAGAAAATATCTATACATTCTTATTATGTGTCTTCCTATCTGTACTGGTTCAGAGTCTATGAAGATCTAAGGGTCTGCCACAACTGAAGGCCGCACCAGGGAAACGTGAACTGAAAAGACTTTTCCCAATTCTGCTATTCCTATGACACAGAAGGCATAACAATCCTGTCCCAGTAGCCTCAGTGATTAGATCAAAAGCTGGTGCCCAACTCTAGGGCAGAAAAGTCTAGGCTGGATATGAAAAAGGCACCAGCCCCTAGGGTTGGTTGGCCTACTTTCTGCCCAGTAGGGTTTCTAAATATATAATGGTTAAAAAAAAAAAAATGACCACCCAAATTCTGTCTCTTGAAACTCTGACAAAGAGATAGTCACCCATATGTGCTATATTTTTGTTGCTCTGAATGCTTATTTTATACCTCAATTCTAAGAATCCTCAGTTCCAGAATGACTAATAGCTAAAAAGGGGACCAGGATTTCCATTTCTTGGTTCTTCTGATCCTGGGAAGCTTTGCAATGAACGTCTTATCTCAAAAGAATCCTGCAAATGATTGTTTCTCGAGCCCCAAAGAGCCTGATGGAGGTAAAATACGTACATACTTATGAACTCTGTGTCAGGGCCCCAAAGACTACCCCAGTTACAGTGGCTCCCTAAAAATACTCAGACCTCAAAATAGAGTCACACGCACAGCTATGATTCATCACAATGAAAGGATAAAAAGTAAAATACACAAAGAGAAAAGATCTATGGAGTGGTGTTGAGAAGAAACCAGGCCTAGCTTCCAATAGTTCTGTCACAGTGGACTCACACAGAATGTGAGCACATGCATTTACATTTTGTGCACTGGGAGGATTTTTATTTAAAAATAAGAATAAGAGGTCCCCAAGACCACACTGGTGTGTGACTGTGGTATGTAAGAGAAGAATGAACGTGTCAGCCTTAGCCAGTGGGTGTCTAAGAAATGGTTGCTATTAATTCATCCTGATAGAAATATAAGAACAAGGCCCTTGAGTGCCAAATGTTCAATCAGACACATTCACGAAAGTTGGTAACCCTGGGAACACACCTACGGTGCATTTTACAAGGGTACATGTTAAATTTGCTGAGTGTAAAGTATAAATGTCTTAACACACACAAAAGAAAAAAAAAAGAAAAGAAAGAAATAAAATTGGTAACCTACTAGCTGGCTAGATCAACTTCACTATTTCTGCCAGAAGACCATCAAGAAGTGCACTGGAGTCTAAGGAAGAATTAAAACAAAACATTGTGCATGCAGATGAGAACAGACGTGCCATTACTGGCTCTTGCTATATTGTCTATTCAGCTTGGAAAGCCTCGGTTTCCCCACTGGGGAAAGCCTGAGAGTACAGCTAGGTCTTGAACTGTCATTTGGTGCAGCTTCAATCTGGGTTTATGGTTCCCATCTCCATCGTTAGAACCTGCTTCTCACTGACCCCTCCCCTGCCAAGCTATTCCCCGAGGGGCAGGACTGTATCTCTCCTTATTTTCTTCTAAGGTACAATCACAATTTTATTGACTAATTACTCTATCAATGACTATTTCTTACATAAGCTTACCAGATTTTAAGTAATAAAAGGCAACAAAAATTAGAATTTTTCTTTGGATTTAATTGATAATTATAGACATGGCTTTTGCTTTATTTTAAACCAATAAATTACATACAGTCTGAACAACTGCCAAGGCTTTCATTAGCAGAGGAAAATTCTCATGCTTAGCTTTTAGTTTACTTCTTTGCTTAGATGAGGACTGTACATAGAACAATTAATCATTTCAAGAGTGCTACCTAAATGTGTGCTCACTAAACTTGGATTTGTACTTGTTCATTCTTCAATTTACCAACAAAATATCCCCCAAGTTTATAATCTATATTACACTTAGAAATGTGTACCTTTAAAAAACACACATAAGCAACTTACAGAGATCTAATTTCACAAAAGGAATATGAAGCAAGTGATTATGGCTAACAGCCTTCAGTGAATCAAAAAGAAAAAAAGAAAAGAAGAAAACCCCCACAAAACTTGTTATAATTTGGTGCACTATTTCAGAACAGCAATTACTTTCCCAGAACTTTCAAACCATTGAACCAAACAGTACACCGTTATTTTTCTTAATAACAACTATACACATCCAGGTAACAAAAACTATTTGCCATTTTAAAAACTTTCTTAAAAACTAGAAAGTGAAGGGACCATAAACACTTAACAAAAAAAATCTTTCAGGATAGAACTTGAGTTGCATAAAGCTTTACAAAACAGTTTCTTGAAGGTAAGGGACTAGAGTAATTCATAAAGTTAACTGGGAAGTTTTCTGTCCTTAATTCACTCAACATACAATTTTTGATTGCCACATTACAAAATCTGAAATCATATTGAAATGACACATAAAAAACAGACTATTATTTTAATTTTATTTTTCTGACTAAGTGGAAAACTTAATAAGCTTAGAGTATACACGGTCACTAATTTTATCATTTAAGTGAATATTATAAAAGTTTGGAAGAGGAAGAAACATATGGAAAATAATGAACAACTACAAATGTGAACACAACTAACAGCTTTTCAATTTCGGGAGTAACTAACTCACATCTCAATCTCCTTGCAACTCAGATTAATACCAACTCCAGAGCTCACAGCTCATGGAAACAAAAAAAAGCATCATTCACGTGCTCTAGACCCCACTTCCTAAGTCTTCCCCTGGAAAGTACGAGAATCACAAATATTTCCTTTCTTATTTTCCAGGATCTCAAGGGCAAATTAAATACAGCATATTGTATGTGAAGCCCACACACTGTACTCCTTGATGAATTATTGTACACAGCTATGACTCAATAAAAAAAAATAATAAAAAAAAATAAATACAGCATACTTTGAGGCTGTGGCTTCAGCACAAGTTATTTTCCCTGAAAGTTTTGTCTAAATGCTTCAGTTTGAGCCAAATGGAGAAAATTTCTTTTTGAGGGTCAATTGGCCAGTATTTAAAAAAAAAAATCTTTGGGAACCACATACTCCTCCATTTTCAGACAACTTTAATGATTATAAGTTTCCCTTCCATGAATCAAAGTCACAGAATCTCAGCTTTTCTTGTCTACATTTTAGCCTTTACAATTAAACATCAAGCCACTGGATAGAGGTTGCTTTAGAGAAGAGTCCATCATCTGGCATCTAAAACCATTTTCCTTTAGCTTTTGTTGAATAAGTTTCTTTTTTGTCATTTGTCTTACATTTGTGGCTTATAACCAAAAATTACAATAATAAACAGTTGTGGGCCTTTTTAAATATTTACTTTGAAACTGACAGAAGAGCCATTCCTCTAAAGAGTAATATAACAATAGTCATTTTCATCTCTTTTTGCTTATGTCACACATTCCACAAAAATTAATCAAATACTTATATTAACACTGAATTCTAAATTATCTTTATGGTCCCAATTAGAGAGTAATTATAAAAACCCCAAGCAGTAAACTTTTAACCTGAGAGTGTAATACTAACAAACTTGTATATGAAATAGTTCCAGATTAGCAACTACTCTAAACTGTCAGCACGTGTTCCAAAATGAGCTAAGTCTGACTCTGCCTCCCACCCAGCAAAGTCAGCTTTTTTAGCATGCTTTATGTTTCTTCTCTTTGAATTTGCTAGAGATTTTGTTTAAAGATTTTTGCAAGCATTCCTCTAATGTATTGGCAAAATCTCTTTAAAGTCAAAGATGGAAGTGAGACTGGAATAATAGAAGTTTAGATCCAAAATATTCCTTATTTTATATCTCACCATAAGGCAATTGAATGCAAAAATCCAGCAAAGTGTACACTTACTTAGAAGGCCTGACCAAAAGTGTGTTCTCTAATTCATTGCCTCCTGAGTAGTATTATTACATAAAATATCACTGACTTTTCTCTGCTAAGGTTTACTTTCCCTTAATAGCAATCTCTAAATTATCAAGACACTTAAGCTAAACTAAAAACTCAAATTTCAATGTAAGACTTTTCTAAAAATAACTGGAAGTCTCTAGGTTATATATTATATATATTTAAACTTTTATCCTAACATGCCTTTAAAAATGCCTACACAGCTTACTTTTCTTAGATAAAATAAAACGTGAAACAATACATCTGTATTATCTCCTAGAGCTCCTTGGGAGACATAGTCTTCATTCATGATTTTCAAGTAAAAAATATAAAACATAAATACAGTTGTAGCAAAATGGCAATTCATTTTAAATCCTGTCTTAAGCTATAATTATGTCTAGTAGGGAAACATTAGTTTTCTCTTTCCAGTGAGTAAGGTATATTTTGCGGGTTAAAAACAACAAAGGCATGCAATTTAGGAACTTTAAGTATAGTTCTTCCCTTCGTGAAAAGTAAAAACGCGGTATTATCATTTGCTTGGTAAAAATGCAAGTGATAATGAAAAAGTTTGGCTGGGGCATGAACAGATCTACAGAGTCTAGACCGTGTGTCCTTTACAGAAATGTTTCTTCCATGGCTTCTTTCCTCCCTGTTTCCAGGCACTAATGTTTGCTTTTAGACAGCTGTACAAATGTAGCTTAGATCAAGAAGTTACTTAAGGGGGATCGGGTGCAGAGACACAAAATACTACAAGAAAGGCCTGTAGGCTTTATCTTCTACTCAAGAACATGTGGTTCTACACTGGTGAAATCTCACATGCGGCTGTACTCAAGGCTGAGTGACATCAGTGGGTGTTCTAACATCAGATTGGCAGCATAAAACCAGACCCCATTCCTATAGGCAGGAGTGAGATTTTAAATAAGGAGACTGGATTTTCATTGGGAGTGTCAAGGAAACTGATTTGTCTCTTTGGATTGTAGGAGAAGTTTTGAATAGAGACGTTAAATTACTCCTCAGGGTAAACTCACTTTTATCAAGTGGCCTTGGGCCTGGAACTGGATCAAGGGGCACCCTGAGAAGGCACCCTGGACCATGGCTGTTGACGTCTGCACATAGTCACATTGAGGAGCTGTCAAAGTTTGTTTGTACCAGATCTTTCATAATTTCCAGTCTTTGTATATTCTGTCTAAAATTTACAGAATTATCTTCACTCTCTTCACAAGTAAATGCAGGAAACCGTGTTCTGGTCCTTGGGAAAGAGCTTAAAATGGCAGCAGGCAATTGACAGTGAAAAGAGCAGTGACTGTGGAACAGCAGAGCATGGATCCGTGTCTGGAGGACGTAGCCAGGGCCCCCAGGACTGCACGTTGGGACATGAAGAATTTCGGGGATATCCTCTGGAAGAAGGAGGCCTGCTAAAAAAAGCAGGTATGCATTCAAGCGTGAACATGGACTTTAACCATTTTGATTAGGACATACTTTCAGTATAATACTGGCCATTATAATTCTATCGATGGTTTCTTTATTAGCCTTTGCTTTTATGATCACACAGGTGACATGGGACTGCTCTCTTAGAAAGACTTGCTTATCAAGTTGGTCCTTGGCCAACATGTGGAATTACAGGGGCACAAGGCATGGGGCACTTGTCACAGGGTTGATGTGCAGGCCACAAATGTGACAAAGAGTGTTGAAAGGAATATTATTCCCAATTATGCATGCAGATTAGCGTGTACACAGGTAGTAAAAATGGCCCTACCTTGGCATCATGAGCTGGCACCCCAAAGTTACTGAATCATTCATTTCTTAATTAAACAAGTACATATCAAGCTTCCCCAGAGTGTCAGATATTGTTACAGTGAGTGAGACAAAGTCCTATCTAATAAATGTTACAGAATAAAAAAGGCTTTAAGAAAAATACAGTGTCTGGCACTTATGACAACTATGAAGAAAACTAAAACAAAGCAGGAGAAAAAGCAGAAGGCAGGAGAGTTGGCCCGAGGAAGGGAATTTGTGCTCTCAATGGGGGCACAGATAGCAGTGACTGCTTCCTCCAGGTGTTTTGCAGGCAATGAATATCTGTGAGGGGACTGGAGCAGGGCAGAACAGGGTGGAATGGATTTTGACTCTTTCTTTCTTTTATTTTCCTTTTTTTTAGAATGGATTTTGAGTCCATGAAAGATGCCCAGAGAAACCCTGAAACAACTGGGAAGACTGGTGTCCTGGGGGTCAGTGCCATTGGAATTTGAGTCATTATTGTTGACTAGAATCTGCTACGGCTTATGGATAATTAAATCATATGATTAAAGGAGAAAATGCAAATAGAATAGCTGAGAAAGAAACTAGAAACATGGATCTGGAGCAAAAGTCAGAGATCACATCTAAAGATAACACATTTGGGAGCCATAGGAATAATGGTTAAAACAATGATAACAGTATATCAAGATGAATAAGGGCCAAAATTGCAGTCTTGAGGAATATTTCTTTTTAGATTCTGGGGAAGAAACAGCAGAAAAGAATCTTCATTTGAGGGTAATCAAAATAGAGAAATAGGAAAACTACAAAAGCAATATGGAAATATTTTTTAAAAACCAGAAGAGTATTCAAAAATGCAGAAGATTGTTCCAAAGAAAACAAGATAAATTCTAAAAATTTATTTAAAGGATGTAAGAAATCTATAAGATAAGAGAATTGTTCATGTGGTAGAATCTGAAGCTAAATTTTATGATAGAGACATTTAGATGAAACAGTTTTCTATCAGATTCTTCAACCACACTGAGACAAGAAAGTAAAAGAAAGGAGTGTTTCAAACAGGCATGCTCACCACAGAGCTGGCATTGGAAGAATCACTTATTAACTTTTAAATAAATGAATAGATGACTTGATGAATGATAAAGATTTCAATTTTTTTTTTTTGACAAGAGAATTCCTTATAATTTTTAAAAGCAGAAGGGGAGTAGCCTATGGAAAGAGGGAAGCTATAGTTACTAAAAAGAGGAGAAAAAGTTATGAGGCCAACCTGTGGAGATAACGAGGGAATTAAACCCACAGTGTGCAGAGATGCGCACTTCCTTTGAAGCAAGGAAAGGGTACATATCTCTTGAATTTTCAGGATGAAGGCTAGTTATAATATACAGAAGTTAGTACTTGATAATTTCTATTCCCCTTGAGAAACTGGACTCTAGCTAACTGCAGAACTTATGGGGCCTAAAGTGAAACAGATCTGGAAATGATTCAATCTTTTTGAAATTTGTTTACAAAATGTCAGCCCTGCTAAAGCAAGCATGTTCTATGTTAAGATCTACTCTACCTGTGCCCCCTCAAGTGTATTGTTGAAAGAAAGAAGATGAAGGAGTGCTTCATCCTCTCTAATCATTAGAAAAATGCAAATCAAAATCACCTTGAGATTTCACCTAACTCCAGTGAGATTAGCCCACATCTCAAAACCTCAAATCTGCAGATGTTGGTGTGGATATGGAGAGAAGGAAACACTTTCACTCTGCTGGTGGGATTGCACTAATACAACCTCTATGGAAAGAAGCATGGAGAATTCTCAAAGAACTAAAAATTGACCTTCCATTTGATACTACAATCCCATTACTACATATGTACCTAGAAGAAAAAATTTTACCTAAAGGGCATTTTCACCAGAATGCTTATTTGAAGTTCAATTCATAATTGCCAAGACATGGAAGCAACCCAAATGCCCATCAACCCATGAATAGTTTAACAAACTTTGGTATATGTATACCATGGAATGCTACTATTTAGCCATAAGAAAAGATAGAGACTTTACATCTTTTGTATTTACCTGGATGGAGCTTGAAACACATTCTGCTTAGTAAAGTATCACAAGAATGAGGGGGAAAGTATCCATTATATTCATTCCTAATATGAAAACAATTACCCATCCACATGGAAAAAAAACACAAGTATAGTCTAGTGAGGGGAAGAGAGGAAAGTGAGGGGAGGAGGGAAGGGAAGGTGATTGGCTGGCTCTAACCTAGGGAAGATTATTGACTGGTTCTGACCTAGGGAAGGTGATTGGCCAGTTCTCACCCAGAGAAGATGATTGGCTGGTTCTCACCCAGGGAAGATGATTGGCTGGCTCTCACCTAATGTGCACCATGTGAGGGTGTTCAGCCTGAACTTTACCTTACAAATGAAAAAGTATAACCTAAACATTTATACCCTTGTATTAATCTAAATTTTTTTTAAAAAGAAGAAAGTATGGAGCACCAAATACAAGTAAAGTTTGCAAGCTTCATTGAGGCTATTGATGGGCAGGGCAAGGAGCCTGCTCAAGGTGATTCTGCAAATTGTGCAAATTGTGCCTACCAGAGAGCTCTGATTCAGTCCTCAACTGTGGGTTCTTACAGCACAGAATGCAACCTAAATGCACAGGTGTTCAAAACATCTCTTAGATTTTTTGGCCTTTTTAAAGTCACACATATTGCCCCACGCATACTCTGGCAAGGGTATTCAAAGAAATTCTTAAACCAGAGTTGTGTGACTGACAGAAAATTAGTCAGAAAATTACTTATGTTCTACTGTCAGTAGAAAAGCAGACTTTAAACTAAATGCTTTAAGCTATTTATTTGTGTTTTCTGCTTCTTTTACATAACCTACTTTGACTTAAAATTACATTTTTATCATTTTTTACATTAAAAAAACTAATAAATAACTATATGTTTAATTGCAAAGATGTAAAAGCTGCTTTAGCCACTCCATAAGAAGAAAAGCTGGCACCCAGGGAGCAGCTTCTTCATCTCCAAACACGGGACTGTTGAAAATAAAAATCCAAAGGAAGCAAGATAGCCCAGGAAGGGAAAAAAAGAAAAAGAGAAAAATGAGTATAAAGGGAGCTATTTCTAGAGATATCGGCTAATTTTAAAATGCATTTTCCTATAGAAATGATGCCATAAGTGACATCTAAGGGTTTCTTGAAGGGCACTATTTAATAAGTGATTTCAAAATAAGGTTTTTTAGGCTATCCTGGGACTGTAAACACACATATATACCATTTCTGTGCAAAGACAAAATGGCATGCCTAAGCCCAAAGAAACGACTGATAGGTAGTGGAACCCACGCCAAGCTATTTTTGCAATAGCCCTGATTTATACCTGGGGCAGAGCCAGCTGAAGACTGTAGCCAGTCTCAGGAAATGAGATGACAAGTGCGTTTCTTCCCATGTGCCAACTTCAATCGGTTACAGTTACGTGTTTAAAAAAAAGTACTCAGAAATCTTCCTAGACAGGAAGAATACTATTATTCATTATTTATATATATAATGGACATGCATGTGAGTAAGATATTAACATCTAGAAAATGGGAAATAGAAATTAATATGAATAATGTTTAAGCAGCTATGACAGAAGGCACAAAGGAGAGGTAACAGAGAAGGCAAATAGCAGAGTTTGTTTCATCCGATTTTAATTAATTTACATCAGTTCATCTTAAAAGGAAAGACATACAAAGAAGTATCTGGTGTAAAATTAGTGGTAAATAGACAGAACTTCCACCTAGCAGCCTCCTTCCAGGTCTCTCCAAGGAAATGAAGGCCACAATGAAGCAGCTGTGGGGTAAAAGGGAAGCTAACAACCCTATGTCAGTGCAAGAATCCCTCCAATCAACATATAGGTGGCAATATCACTTAAAATAAATTCATTTGTCCTGAGAAAAGGTTCACTATAAGAATTCCATTGTCACCCTTTCAAAAGTTGACCTAGGATAGCATTTCTTTTCCATAAGAAATCTTATTTCCATTCTATATCATTTTAAAGAGGGACTGACTAGTTGAAAAGGGAAACTCAATTCAAAACAACTAGTTAGAGGACTCACTAGATAAGAATTTAAAAAACAAATAATAGGGTGGCGGAGGCGACAGAGTGGGCAGGGAGTGGAGTCCGGAGCTCCAGGTCTAAGCGAACTGTCCAGTTCACGGGCTGGCCGGATTCACCCTTAGGGAGTTGGGGCTCAGAGGGTTTTGAAGAGGCATAAATCACCAGCATGTAAACAGTGGGACATGGCCCAGGAGACAAAACCAGAAATGGGGGGGCGGAGCCAAGATGACCAACTAGAACCAGCTTTCCACCGAGGCTGGTGTCCAGAAGGACAGTTAAAGGACAGAAGTTTAGCAAGAAAGTCAATGGTTCTAATCTGAGCCAAGAGAAGGTTGAAGAATGCACAGCAACCCTGCTGAGGTGAGCTGTGACCCCAAGCATACAAACAAAAGTGGAGACTTCAACACAGAGTAACTGATTCACTAAGGTAAGACAGAGACCAGCTGAAAATACAACAAAGTCACTTAGTCACACCACATCAAGAAGGTCCCCAGTTGCTCAAGCTGTAGCACTGTATGAGTCCTTGGCAAAGCTCTAGGGGAAAAGGTACAGACACCAGTCTCAGCTTTTGGGCAAATGACTGGCCAGTCACTACTCCTGGAGCACTCAACCCAACTTGTCTGCTCATCTAGCCAAATGCTATAAAATAATCATGGGGCAAAATCAGCAGAAAAGCTCCAGTAACCTGAATAACCAGACTAGATCAACCCCCACCCCAGGAATAATTTGGCAGACACAACTGAAGACCCCATTCATAAACAGATGGCTGAGATGTCAGAAACCGAATTCAGAATTTAAAAAGCAAATAAGATCAATAAAATAGAGAAAAAGTTGGAATTAGAAATTCAAAGAGAATTTCAAAAGTTGTCTCAAGAATTCAAGGAAATCAAAGACAAAATGACCAAAGATTTTGACGCACTGAGACAAGAATTTGCAGCTGTCAAAGATCTGAGAAATACAGTAGAATCCCCTCATTAAGAGAATGGAGCAAGCAGAAGAAAGGATTTCTGACATTGAAGACAAAGTTTTAAATGCTCCCAAATTCTCAAAGAGGAAGAGAAATGCAGAGCAAAAACGGACCATTCTCTCAGAGAGCTCTGGGATAATTCAAAGAAAATCAATATTCGCCTTATAGGGATTCCTGAAAGTGATGAAGTGGCTTCGCAAGGCACATAGGCTCTTCT
>CAUYRH010043172.1:0-17125 GCA_963574655.1 Perodicticus potto | reverse complement strand
ATGGGGTAAGGCGCTAGTCACGTACACCTCAGCTGGCAGGTTCGAATCCAGCCCGGGCCCGCCAAACAACAATGACGGCTGCAACCAAAAAAAAATGGCCGGGCGTTGTGGCGGGCGCCTGTAGTCCCAGCTACTTGGGAGACAGAGGCAGGAGACTCGCTTGAGCCCAGGAACTGGAGGTAGCTGTGAGCTGTGATGCCATAGCACTCTATCCAGGGTGACAGCTTGAGAGTCTGTCAAAAAAACAAAGAAAAAATAAAAAATAAAAAATAAAAAAAATAAATGTTGTCTTGGGTTGCTCAGGGTGGGACCAAGCCTGGGGCCCTAAAGGTTTTAGTCTGCCTTGGCCCAATGCCTCACTTTCCTGCTTTGAAAATGTGCCCAGTCATTTCCCACTGAAAACGTCTCCTCTCCTTTCTGCCTCCTCAAATACTCATCGTTCATCCTGCACCCTCCAGGAAGTTGTTCTCAGCACCAGCTGCCACAGGCCCTGGATTGCTGAACTCTGGGAAATTGTGTCCTGCCTTGGGCTATTTGCTGGGTTCCTACAGCATTTGTGAGGTTGAAGAAGGTCATGGCACCACCAACAGGCTCTATAGGGCACCCTCTAAGTCACCCGTTCTATTTGGTCTACATTTACCTTTTACACTTTCTTCTGCAAGCATACACTGAGATTTTTCTAGAGGCTTCATGACCGTGTGTCTCTCAACAGGTTGAATGCAGAAGCAAGCAGGAGAGCCCAGTTGGCTTCACTAAGCAAAGCACCAAAGTTGATTCACAAAAACGTAAAGGGATGCCACTCTTCTGCTTAAGTTTCTTTGTTTTAGAAAGGCGTTATTTTTATGAAACATATAGTATCTACACTATATGTTAATATATGTTAATATGCACCCAATAAAAATATTTTAATTTCTCGGTTCTCATTTCTAACAAGGTAAATAATCCAGAGATATATAATACTTAACGCAAACAAAAGCTCATTCAGGTTCTCAGCGATTTTTCAGCGTAACCGGTTGGAGGACAGGTTTGAGAACGGATGGAGTAATTGCCCCGCCCGCGTCAGTTGATTGGACGGGGGGGTGGGGCTTGGCCAACGGACAGCCAATCCGGAGACAGATAGTGGGGTGGGACCCGGCAGGAGCTAAGAAGATGACCAGGGCAGTGGACCGTGAATTGGGCATTCTGCTAAGGGAGGGGACCAGAAAGGAGGCCTGGAGGGAGCCAGGGGAGAGTTGGGGCCTCAGGGCAGCCGTATCTGAGGAGAACGGGCTGAGGTCCACAGAGAAGAAGGGAATGCAGGAGTTGGCTCAGAACAGAAAAAGCACGGAGGCAGGGGAGAGGGAGGCACCCTGGGGACAATGCCCAGCTGCGGCTCCAGGGACGTTTTTGCTGATGTGCCGGGTGCTCTTTAGCTCCCTGGAGTTCCAATTCTGTAGGAATCCCAGTGGTTTGATTCGTCCAGGTCCCTACAGTGAGACTCTTTGCTCCGCCCTCCCTTGCTTGAAGTCAGCTGAGCACCTCTCTGTCCTTGCCATCATTAGAGCATAATCAAAAATAGCCTTGAACTCTATCCCGGCTCTGGGATCCTGGGTGAGGTGCTGAGCATTGGTCCTCCGAAGTCAACGTGGAGATGCTGAGTGCAACTCCTCACAAGGACTGACATCATCACATACGTAAGGGCCTGGCACGTGTTGGACCCTCGACAGGTGTGGCTAATATTAGTATGCTTGCTCCTGCCTCAACTGCTACTGTCATTATTACTGGGGTATTAATATCACAGCAGGAAATGGTCTTCAAGGTCACAGAGCTCAAGCTCTTGATTTTAGTGAGGGATAAACAGGAAGACCAGAAGCAAGTCAACAGCTCAGCTGGAATCACAGCCTGCTCTCCTGGCCCACCCAATGGATCCCAGTGAGATTATAAGCTCCCACGGGGCAAGGGTCATCCAACAGTGTCCCCTGCCACACACACACACACACACACACACAAAACCATCCATTCCTCCTTTCAAAGGGGAGTCCTTTGCACACATCCCCTTGGCCAGCTATGCCAAGTGCTGCCTGCCCACAACAGGGCTTGGCCCAAAATTGTTTCAATCAATGTTTGTGGATTGATCCTTGGCCTCTCCCATCTGGCTGGACACTGAGAATCCAGGCCTGGGTGGGGGTTGGAAAGGGTTCTATGAACATTCTCCAATAACCAAAACACAGCTTTAACTCTAGCAGCTCCCTTATACCCACAACCTGCTCTGAGTTTCCCCAAGATGAGTAAGGCCTGAATCTTCATCCCCTTAACAGGGAAGAAAACAAGATCCAGAGAGGTTTAGTGCCTGACTCAGGACACACAGCCAGAGGTTGGGGAGAGCCAGGACTGGAAACATAGGTCTCTCTCAGTTCAAGTTCTAGATTCTAGAGTATGATGAGCTCAGGCAAGTTGAGCCTAGTTAGGACGTGCCTGACAGTGAGGAGCTGAGAGAAGGGTCTCAAGGGTCTTTGTGGGCAGAGAGGAGGGTCAGAGAGGGATGCCTCTCTTGGTGAAGGCACTGCAGAAACCAAGGCCCTGAAACTGCCACTTCTCCCACAGTCTGATCAATAGAGCAGCTCTAACCTCAAATACTTCATGCTCAAACAGCGGGGCATTTATGCCAGACAAAGCCCAGCTGGCCTGAAAAGAAAGCTGGAGCTGCTGGCCTTGCAAAGCTACTCATCCTAGGCAGGGCAGAGTGTAGAGAAGAGTTGGTGGCTATACTCAGAGCTCCAGGAACACTCTCTGGGGAGAAGTGGGAGGGCAGGTAGAAAGGTGGGAGGCCCTGCCTGAATGAATGCTAGAAGCCTGCAGCCCCCAGAGAGGAGGTTGGAGCTCAGTGGTCTGGGTGAAGAGGAGGTCAGGTCTGACAGGGGGACCCTGCAAACTTCCTCTTCTCATGCTATACCTCTCAGTGCCAGCTGCAGTCACCATTGTCTCCCCAGGTACATGTGAGGTTCTCTGTGGTCAGACCCTGGTTGCACACAGCCAAATCCCTGTACTCAACAACTCTGTGGAATGGGTGGCTGCAGACTCTGGCTCTGAGTGCCTGGGGACTCAGAACACAGAGCTCATTTGCAGCAATAGGCTTAGCCTTTGTGTCCAGATTTTTTTTTTTTTTTTTTATTTGAGACAGAGCCTCAAGCTGTTGCCCTGGGTAGAGTGCTATGGCATCATAGCTCACACCAACCACAAACTCCAGGGTTCAATAGAGTCTCCTGCCTCTACCTCCCAAGTAAGCTGGGACTATAGGCGCCCACCACAACACCTGGCTATTTTTTGGTTGCAGCCATCATTGTTGTTTGGCAGGCCCGGGCTAGATTCGGACCCGCCAGCTCAGGAGTATGGCTCAAGCTCTAAAGCACCAGCACCATAGCACTCTACCCAGGGCTGGTGCTTTAAAGCTTGAGCCACAGGCACTGAGCCTTTTTTTTTTTTTTTTTTTTTTTTAGACACAGTCTCACTTTTTTGCCTTTGGTAGAGTGCCGTGGCATCATAGCTCACAGCAACCTGACTCAGGCTCAAGTGATCCTTTTACCTCAGCCTCCTGAGTAGCTGGGACTACAGGTGCCCACCACAATACCCAGCTATTTTTTTTTTTTTTTTTGAGACAGAGCCTCAAGCTGTCCCCCTGGGTAGAGTGCCGTGGCATCACAGCTGACAGCAACCTCCAACTCCTGGGCTCAAGCTATTCGTCTGCCTCCACCTCCAAAGTAGCTGGGACCACAGGCGCCCACCACAACCACCAGCTATTTTTTGGTTGTAGCCGTCATTGTTGTTTGGTGGGCCGGGGCTAGATACAAACCAGCCAGCTCAGGTGTATGTGGCTGGCAGCTTAGCCACTTGAGCCGCAGGCGCCGAGCCAGCCAGCTATTTTTAGAGATGAGGTCTCACTCTTGCTCTGGCTGGGCTCAAACTCCTGAACCAAGCAATCCACCTGCCTCGGCCTTCCAGAGTGCTAGGATTACAGGCATGAGCCACCATAACCAGCCTTCCAGATATGCTTTGACTGTTGCAACCCAATGGAAAAGGAGGTGGTAGGGAGGAAAGCCTGAATTAGGAGGTAACCTGACAGTAGAGGTGTCAGAAAGACCCAAGAAGAGGGTCAGGGCCCCACCCTGAAGCCTTGCTGACAGCTGAGACAGGCTCCTAGGTCAAGGGACCCCCAACACTGCACTACAAGGATGAGGCCACCATCCTGGTCTTTGGCCCCCATTAGAGACTGAGGCTCCAGAAGGCTGATCTGGGCCAGCTTTGCCCAGAATGGGATCTGGGGAAAGTACTCTTTGATAAGCTATGGAAGGGGCCTGACGTGGATGCGGAAAGAAGGCTGTGGGACCAACACTAGCCGAGGTCAGCTCCTGCCCATATCCCTATTCCAGCACATTCCAGCTCCCTAGGTGTCCTTGGCAGGTCAGTGACCAACTGTCTCTGAAGTCCCTGAGGGGGCTTTGCCATTGGGTGAGACCCAGAAGAAGGTCTCCACCTCCCCATTTGCACACTCACACACACACATACATGTGCCCAATGTGGGTTCCGTGCAGGCGGGGCCCGTGCTGCAGGGAGGCTGGTGAGGCTGCCAGGCAGCCCTCCCTACACAGAGGCCGGGCATTGGCAGCTCAGGAGTGGGGGAGGGCTGCGAGGCGTGTGGCTTGGAGCCTAACAGGCCACCAGCAGCCGCGGCATCTGCTTTTTCTCACCTCTAAAGGGAATCGATTTGTCTCTGACTGATTTCCCTGACGTCTAGTTTTCTTCTCCGCCCGGCTGTCAGCCCAGCCGCTGTGCACAGGGAAGTGGGGGAAGGCCCTGGCCGCCTGCCTGCTTGCCTCTCTCCCCCTCACCTCCCAGCATGCACACTCACACCACTGCATACACACTCACACACCCAACAAAGAAACCCACGCCCGCACCCACACTGTAGCCCCCTACCAGACATGCTGCCAGCCCATGCTGCCACCTGACAGACAGACCTGCCCCATGGGGTGCAGACACACACAGACAAATGCACACACACACAGCCTCCACACTCACGTATGCAGGACCACAGAAACACCACCACAACCCACACACACCATACACACTCACATCAGGCACACTCCACATGCACACACACTGTCCCACCCTCGGACTTCTCCAATATGGACACTGACACACACACAACCATCCATTCCTTCTCCCAGCAGACAGTTCTTTGAACAAATCTCATGGGTGCCATACAGTCCTTACTTACAGTTCAGGTGGTACCCACACTCACACACCCCACATATTCACATAGCTACACAGGCTGGGTCCCTCCTTACACAGACCTAAACACCACACACACCCTCATGCTCTCTGACCCCCGCCTATACCCCGCACTCCACACAGGGACCCACACCCCCACACAACATCTGCTCTCCCACTACAGCCCCAGCAATACCCCTCTGCTACACCAAGCTGCTCATGGACCCGAGTTTGGTGACAGCTCCCTTGTACTGCCCACACTCTGCTTGGCAAGAGAATCTGTGGGGAAAAGAGAACACACTAGAAACCCATCCTGTACCCAAAGTCTTGGTGGAGTGAGTGACGGCGTGGACCGAGGAGGTGGCACCTGGGAGGCACTGTGCTCCTTGCTTGCCTGGCAGGTGGGGTACAGAGCAGCCAGGGCGAGGAGCCGCCTCCTGGCAGTGTCCTAGTGACTTGGGGCGGGGGGCAGGGTGGGAAGGGTGTCGAATACTCAAGACTACCAGGATATAGTTGGGGTTTCCTGGTCACAGCACATGAGTAGTGCTTCCCACCACTCCAAAGGACAGTCGTCAGTCAACAATAAAGACGGCAGCAAACTCAACAATAATAATATGAACAGACCCAAAAAGAATCACTCACATGAACTGTATCCAGAAAGCATATTCACACCCATGATTGCATTTGATTGGATCCTAGAAGCACACCCTGGGGTTGGCAACATCCCCACCTCACGGATGAGGAAACTGAGATCTGAATCTGGATAGAGACTCATCCAGGGTTCTATGTGGTCGCTGACTTTAGACCTCTGACTTGAATCCAGACCTTCTGATTTCCTGGCCAAAAATTCAGACCAAACCAACCGGCTCCAGATAATGGTCCTCCTGTCCTCAGAATCATCACACCGCCATCCACATTGGCACCAGTCCCTCCTGGCAGGGCATGTGTGCATGTGCTCGTGTGTGTGCACAAGGTGTGTGTAATTGTGAAGGCCTGGGGCAGGGTTGGGCAGCTGGGCAGCAGGCACCACGGCAGATGCTGAAGAGGGTGTTTCCACGTCAGACACACGTGACTATGTGGGTGTGGAGAACGGTGCGTACCGGGCATCTGCCGCGGGAGGGACCCAGGTGCGGTTATGCGTTTGCGCACATGACACGCTGCGTGTGGGAGGGGCTTGTGCGGGTGTGACCTGTCCATAAGCATGGGAGAGGCGATGTGTGTACCCAAAGAGGTACCCACTGGCATGTGTGAGTGTGGCAGTGCACAGCCATCACAAGTGTGCCTACTGCGGTGCACGCTCCAGACGAGGGGGGTCTCCCTTCATGTACCTGTCTGCTGGTCCCCTCCCCCTCTCCCCTGGGCTTTATCTGGCCCAACAGCCCTGCTCTCAGCACGGGCAGCAGATGATTGATTAATAGAACTGGTTCTTGGCTCTTCAAGGTCTGGCCAGAGATAAGAGGAGACAGAAGTACCAGTGGGAGGGGGGTGCCAAGGATTCAGGGCTAAGCTCTGAGGCCACAGACCACAGACACCCCTATCCTGAGCCTTCACCCTCCTCCCTCTTGTGCCTGTGGTATACACACCACCACAGTAACACACACAGGGCAGAAGCCCCACGTGATTCCCTGAAGGGCAGAACTGAAGCAGGCCCCACCTCCCATCTGCCTACCATGGAAGTCCAGCTGAGCAATGGTTGCTGAGCAAGTTAACTCCCAGCCCAGGGTCCACTCATTCACCCCTTCCTTCATCCACTCACACCTGACCTAGCACCTCTAGATATCAGCTAGGGATGTCACCTGGAGGCCAGTTGGACACAATTCTTGCCCAGGGCCATCACAGCCTGCCTGGTCTCTGAGGACCCCTCCAGGCCAGCAAGACATTTGAGGAGACAGTGGTATCAACCACAAGGCCTGCTCATATACATAGAGGCCATGAGCCCAGACTTGCAATTATTTGGGGTTGGAATCCCTGGCAGGGGATCCCTGGGAGTGAAGGGGTGTTTGAGAGTGAGTGACCTTGGCGGGTCTGGGGAAGCACTGATAAGGTCATCCCCTACCACCACTGATTTTCTGTTACGCGCCAAACACTGTGGCCCTGAGAATTTAGAGGGATTGTTGTGCTACCTGTCAGCAGCCCTGTGAGATAAGCCCTCTTATGATCTAAGTTAAGGACCTCATCTGTAAGATCTGAGAGAAATG
Source organism: Perodicticus potto (assembly GCA_963574655.1). Classification (NCBI taxonomy): domain Eukaryota; kingdom Metazoa; phylum Chordata; class Mammalia; order Primates; family Lorisidae; genus Perodicticus; species Perodicticus potto. The sequence continues at coordinate 9,680 of CAUYRH010043172.1, read as the reverse complement.
GGGGAGGTGGACAGATGAGGTTCCAGAAAGATGTAACCTCTGCCTGCCCTTAAGGGTACAAGTGAAAGATGCCATGATTCTTAGCAGAGCACATGCACCCCTTCCAGTGTTCCTGCCAAGCTGCCACAAAATCCCAGGGCCATATGCCCAGGATGGTTAGAGTTTCCAGGGAGGAAGGCACGAAGGCTAAGTTGTAGCAGGAGGCGTTTGCCCCTATTTGGGGTGTAAGGGAAGGGATGCATAGGCCCTTGCAGTTTGGGTTATGATTATCTATCTGCAGCTCCCAGAATAGGGCCTCTGGGGTCTGGGAGCCTTCTGGGCTCCATAGTCCTCCCTTGAAGGGGCAACAAAGGCAGCTGAACTCTGGGCAAGGGTGCTGCCTCCTGCCCTGCCAGGCAGCCCTTCTGGAACACTTCCACTGTCACAGGCTGGCCCCAACATGGTGCCCCCGGCATTCTCCTCAACATGATCCATTCTAGACCCATTATTTGGAGAACTATCAAAGGCCAGGGCCAGCAGGCTGGTGGGACCTCCTTTTACCTGAAGCCAAAGAGGACAGGGAGCAGCCTGGCTTCCAGTCATGCAGCAGGTGAGCAGCTGGCCTGGGATTTGGACTCAGGCTGAGAGTACAGGGGCTAAAGCCATGGGACCTCACTCAATTTTCCACCCCCCTCCTCCTCTTTCTTCTTCTACACCTCCTCCTGCCCCATTTCCTCTCCCCCTCTCTCCCCCAAACTCTGCCTCCCCTTCCTCCTCCACTTTTTCCTCTTCCTCATCTTATTCCTTGTACCTCATTCTGCTTACTTACATAAAGCAATAAAATGCCTTCCTTTGTTCCACATGAGAAACCCTGTCTGTGTGAAGGAGACCTCAGAGGCCGTCCTCTCCACCATGGCCGGCAGGATAATAGCCTCCCAAAGATGTCCACGCCCTGGCCCCTTGAATCCAGGAATAGGTCAGCATACTCAGAAAGGGGGATCCACGGCAGCAGGTGGAGTTAGGGCTGCTACTCAGCTGATCCCGAGGTAGGGAAGTTGCCCTGGATTATGAGCGTGGACTTGATGTATCCACAAGGGCATGTGCAGAGGAAGAGGGGGATTCAAGGGTTGCGGCGTGAGCGGACGCAACCAGATGCTGCTGGCTTTGAAGGTGGAAGAGGACATGAGTCAAGGAGTGCAGGTGGCCTCTAGAAGCTGGACAAGGCAAAGAATTGGGTTCTCCCCCTAAAGCCTCCAGAAGGAATGCAGCCAGCTGTGCTGACACTTGATTTTAACTCATTGGGACCCATTTTTGAGTTTTGGCCTTCATAATGGCAAGATGATAAACTTGTATTGTTTTCTGTCACAACTTTTGTGATCATTTGTGATAGCAGCTAAAGGAAACTAACACACCACCTCATGTCTCCCAAAGCTCTCTGTTGCAATCCTCCAAGGATGGGGAACTTTCTCCAACCTCAACCAGCTCCCACTGTTACCACCTCCCTCCTCAATAGGAGCCCCAAGCTGTCCCCCCAGAGCTGCTTTCCAATCCACTAGCTCTGTCCCCCAGATATCTCTCTGTCCTTTGAAGTCAGTGATCATGGGATCAGTCCCCGTCCATTCTTTTCTTCTCTTTGAAGGGCAATCTTCAGAATTCTTTTCTGATTACTCCACCAGAAACTTGTGTCAAGGAAATCTCAATTCCTGCTCCAAGATTTCCTCTAAGTTCCAGGGTCACTCATGCCCAAGCCAAAGTTCTCAGGAGCATAGACTCAGCCTGACTACCCAGGAGGCATTGGGCCGGATGGAACGTCATGGTTTCAGCTGGCTGCATAACCTTAGACAAGCCTTTGTCCCCTTGAGACTTCTGATGCTAACTGTGCAGTGGAACCATGTCCTGTGAGTTCTGTGGAGGGCGTTGGGGGTAGAGTGGGTCTTACCCAGATCCCTTTGCCAACATAACTCTCAAGCACCTGCCTTCTCCCCACTTTTTTGTCATTAGGAGTAAAGGGGAGAAGATAGGAGTGGGGAAAGAGAAGGGGAGAGGAGGGGAAAGGGAGAAGAGCAGAGAGAAGAGGGGAGGGGAGGAGAGGAGAGGAGAAAAGAGGAGAAGAGAGGAGAGGAGAGAGGACTGTCCCTACAGAAATTGTATTCAAATGTTTTATTATGTGCTCTGGCTCGGGCAGCACCTTAGTTAATGGTGTGTCAGATGATGGTACAAATTTATAGCTGAAGGTTTACATCACAGACAGCTGGAATGAATGACAATAAATTAATTTAAAGTGCTACCAAAGTGTTCCCCAAAGTATATGTGCTTATGAGCTCTGGGCTAATAATTTATAAATGCATGCCTTTTATAATCCTGGTCTTAAGTCTTGAAAGCAGCTAGTTAAAAAGCAGTCACGTGACATAAATTATTTTTATTAATATTACAAATGCATGATCAGGGTGGTGGGAATGGTGGTCGCCATCAGCCCGTGGTTTCTGCCACCAAATACCTCCTCTTTACCACCCATGCTCTGTCCTATGAGGAGTGGACCTCACAGTCTCCAGGCCCCAGATCCCCAGCACAGCAGCCAGGGCCTGAGCTGGTGCTCCCACATCCTGGTCCCCTTTCCTGGGGGTGGAATGAAATTCTCATCTATTATAGCACTGGATCTCAACCTGTGGGTCAAGACCCCTTTGTAACAATGAAAATACATCCTTCATATCAGATATTTATGTTACGATTCATAACAGTAGCAAAATTAAAGTTACGAAGTAGCAACGAAAATAATTTTATGATTGGGGGTCACCACAACATGAGGAACTGTATTAAAGGGTCGCAGCATTAGGAGGAATTAAGAAGGTCGAGAACCACTGCATTATAGATTCCCTCCTCTAAGGAGTTATTATGACATCTTCCTGCTCCTCAGATAGAAGAGAAAAAAACATTTTTATATGCAAACATGCAACAGAGACAGAGATTCATGCAAACTCAGAGGGAAAGATGTTCTGAGCTGCCTCAGTTGTCTCATCTGTTAAATAGGCATCACAACACTGACCTCAAAGACCATCAGGAGAAATGATTAAGGTCACATATTCACACTCATTAAATATGTTATTACAGGCTGTCTCTCCTATCTACCCTGCAAAAAGAGGGAAAAGTTCAAAGTACTTTATATAACCGGAAACTGTGGTTGGTTGGCCAGCACTGCTCTTCTTTATAAACTGCAAAATGACCCTACCCATCTGGAGCCCCCTTCAAACTCATCTCTCTAATGCAAACCCAACATGTGCTGTTTTCTCAGTGGATCCTTCAGTGTTTCTCTCACAGGGTAGCCCTCTCTGTGCTACATTAAGGATTGCCCAAATGCTTTGCAACTCCCCCCACCAAGAAATGGAGTCTATGCCCCCACTCCTTGATTTGGAGATGGACCCTGACTCACTTTGACCTGTAGAATGTGGTGTCAGTGACACTGAAATTAAGGAGTCTTATGATATCTGCAGTTATTGTTTTGGAGCATTTTGGGACCCAGCTGATATGCTGTGAGACGCTAAATCAAGGTGGAAAGGACACATGGAGGCGACATTCTGGTGGGCAGTCCCAGGCAAGCTCCCGGCTCACAACCACCATCAGCCACCAGCTGTCTGAGGGGCCCCTTAGATGACCACAGCTTATACTGCAGAAACCAGAAGAAGCAGCCAGCTGAGCCCCATCAATCCAAGAATTGGGAGAGGTAATACAGCCATCCTTCCTTATCCTTGGCTTCACTTTGCATAGTTTCAGTTACCCAAGGTCAACCAGGTCTGACAACATTAAATGGAAAATTCCAAAAATAAACCATTAAGTTCTAAATTGCACACTGTTCTGAGTAGTGTGATGGAATCTGTGGGATCTGCTCTATCCTGCCCAGAAAGTGAATCATCCCCTTGACCAACATATCCGAGACATCTATGCTACTGACCCACCGTCATAGAGTGGTAGCCGTCTCAGTTACCCCATCAACTGTGCAGTGCTTCTATTCTAGGTCACTAGTAGTCTAACCCATGTCACAGTGGCTACATCATTCATCACGCCATCTCATCACACAGACATTTTTTTTTTTGAGACAGAGTCTCACTATGTCAACCTCATTAGAGTGCTGTGGCATCACAGCTCACAGCAACCTCCAACTCTTGGGCTTAAGAGATTCTCTTGCCTCGGCCTCCAGAGTAGTAAGGACTATAGGCACCCGCCACAACACCCGGCTATTTTTGTTGTGTTGTTATTGTAGTTGTCATTGTTGTTTAGCAGGCCTGGGCTGGGTTGAAACCCGCCATCCTCAGTGTATGTAGCCGGCATCCTACCCACTGAGCTAAGGCACCACCATCACATAGGCATTTTATCATCTCACATCAACACAAGAAGGATGAGTAAAATAAAATGTTTTGAGAGAGACCATATTTACATAACTTTTATTGTAGTATAATGTTATAATTGCTTTATTTTATTATCGTTGTTGTTACTTTCTTACTGTGCCTAATTTTGAAGTTGAACTTTATCCTACGAATGTAGGTATAGGATAAAACACCGGGTATATAGGGATCAGTAGTATCCATAGCTTCAGGCATCCATTAGGGGTCCTTGAATGCGTCTCCAAGGATGGAGGGGTACTGTAAATGAATGTTGGCATGAGGCCCCCCAGGTCCGGTGGCTTGTACAGCAGTAGACGATAGGAATGCCCACTCTTCCTGCTGCTTCTCGTCAGCTTTTAAGCATATCCAAGCCTCTCATGTGACGCCTCCCTTGATTCTGTGTCCCTCACCAGCTCCAGCCTTGGCTCATTCACAGCCAAATTATAAGAGGAAGAAACGTAACCAAACTACCCCCACTTCTGCCACTCCTCCCAGAGGACCATCCCCACCGTCACCAAGCCTGGCGGTGCTGGTGTTCCACACTGATCTGATGGACAATGCATCTCACATGCCCCTGCCATCTCTTCTCAGCACCTCTCAGAGGCTCCTTGAGGCAACACTCTCCGGCCCCACCTCTGCTTTTCCTCACCACCTCCTGCAGTCCTGCGTGTGCAGCCCTGTTCCTCATCTTTTATTTTGGGGACCCCCCGGCCTCTGTCCTGAGTCTACTGTCCTCTACCCTTGGTCCTCTTCACTCATCTCCAGATAACTCATCTGCTCCCTCTCACAAGCCAGTGCGTCCCAAATCCATTTCCTCCCCAGGATGAAAAGTCCAGCTACCTGCTGGGCTTACCATTTAATCATCTTGCAGACATTTTAATCTCTACAATTCCCATGTTTACTCGTCACCCCCACACCTCCACCCACTCTGAGTCTCAGGTTCAGAATCCAGTGACTTGGCTCGGCACCTGTGGTATAAGCGGCTAAGGCTCCAGCCACATACACCTGAGCTGGCGGGTTCGAATCCAGCCTGAGCCCGCCAAACAACAATGACAGCTGCAACCAAAAAATAGCCAGGCATTGTGGTGGGCGCCTGTAGTCCCAGCTACTCGGGAGGCTGAGGCATGAGAATCACTTGAGGCCAGGAGTTGGCAGTTGCTGTGAGCTGTGATGCCACAGCACTCTACCCAGGGCGACAGCTTGAGGCTCTGTCTCAAAAAAAAGAATCCATGGCTAGGTGCCTGTGGCTCAACAGGCTAAGGCGCCAGCCACATACACTTGAGCTGGCGGGTTCGAATCCAGCCCAGCCCACCAAACAACAATGACGGCTGCAACCAAAAAATGGCCGGGCGTTGTGGCGGGCGCCTGTAGTCCCAGCTACTTGGGAGGCAGAGGCAAGAGACTCGCTTGAGCCCAGGAATTGGGAGGTTGCTGTGAGCTGTGATGCCACAGCCCTCTATCCAGGGTGACAGCTTGAGGTTCCGTCTCAAAAAAAAAAAGAATCCAGTGACTTTATTCTGCACCTCACATAGAATAAGTCACCAGATCCTTCCAAGTCAGATTTACTGGTCTAAAATCTATGCCCCCGTTGTCACTGCCTTTTCCAAGAGCACCAACATCCCCCACTGGACCCCTACTCACACGTATACACTCAGACCTTTCTCTTACTTATATGACTTTCCCAACTTAAAGTTCTTCTGTAGATCCCCACTGTCTTTAAAATAAAACCAAACTCATTGGTATGACTTAGGGGTCCTCCCCATCTGTCCTGGGTCCACTTCTCTAGCCCCAAATCTGACCACTCCCTATAGTCTCATGGGACTTGTCCCTTTAATCTGCAGTGTGCCCACATAAGGGCCTTCACATTGTTCCTTTGGCTGGGACATCCTTCTCTCCACAGTTCAGCAGACACTACCTCCTGCAGGCCTTGACTTTCCCAGGAAGCCTCCTCTCACTCCCACCCTATCCCAGAGTGGCTGCCCCACCCCCTCCCCCTGCCCTGCTTTCCTTTGCATGTGTCTCCTTTGATGTTAACTGTGAGGGGAGCAATTTGTCTTCTCAGCGGAACAGGCAGCTCTGGGTGGGCAGGAACCATTTATTATGACATAGCACAACAGTTGGCATGAAGTGGGTACTCAATAAATATTTGTGAATTAATGAATGATAAACATCATCGCCTTGCCTCCTCCAATCCCTGACAAAGCCTAGGTGTCACAGATTTATAGAGGAGTCTCTGCCTTCACCCTCCATTCACCTGCTCAGCCACTCAAAACCCATCTGTTGAGCGCCCATCATGTGTCCAGCCCTGGGATGGGCAAACAAATGACAAACGAATGGATTAACAACACTGTTCAGAAACAGAAAGGACCAAATGATACACAGCCACATGGGTGAAATCTCAAGAGAAATATGCTAAGAGAAAAAAGCCAGACGCAAAGACTACACTCTGATGATTCCATTTATATGATATTCTAGAAAAGGCAAAACTATAGGGACAGAAAATAGATCAAGGCTCCCAAGGTATGTGTCACAGGAGGAAGAGCCAAATAGAGGCCAAATTGCCTTTTATTTTTTTACTTTTTATTTATTTATTTTTTTGAGACAGAGTCTTACTATGTTGCCCTCGGTAGAGTGCTGTGGCGTCACAGCTCACAGCAACCTCAAACTCTTTGGGCTTAAGAGATTCTCTTGCCTCAGCCTCCCGAGTAGCTGGGTCTACAGGCACCCGCCACAATCCTGGGCTATGTTTTGGTTGCAGTTGTCATTGTTCTTTAGCAGGCCCGGGCTGGGCTTGAACCCACCAGCCTCAGTGTATGTAACTGGCACCCCATTCACAGAGCTATGAGTGCCGAGCCCTGAGACTAGTTTTTAAAAGGCAATTTGGGGCTTGGTGCTCATAGCTCATTAGTAACATTAGTATAATAATGTTAAAAAAAAAAAAAGTATTAAAGGGGGAGGCGCCTGTGGCTCAGTGGGTTAGGGCGCTGGCCCCCTATACCGAGGGTGGTGGGTTTGAACCCAGCCTTGGCCTGCTAAAACAGCAATGAGAATTGCAACAAAGGCTCGGCGCCTGTGGCTCAATGGGCTAAGGCACCAGCCATGTACACCTGAGCTGGCGGGTTCGAATCCAGCCCGGGCCCGCCAAACAACAATGACGGCTGCAACCAAAAAATGGTCGGGCGTTGTGGCGGGCGCCTGTAGTCCCAGCTACTTGGGAGGCAGAGGAGCCCAGGAGTTGGAGGTTGCTGTGAGCTGTGATGCCAAGGCACTATATCCACAGCTTGAGGCTCTGTCTCAAAAAAAATAGAAAAAGAGAATTGCAACAAAAATAGCCAGGCATTGTGGCAAGCACCTGTAGTCCCAGCTACTCGGGAGGCTGAGGCAAGAGAATCGCTTAAGCCCAAGAGTTGGAGGTTGCTGTGAGCTGTGCTGCGGTACTCTTCCAAGGGCAACAAAATAAGACTCTGTCTCCCCCGCCCCAAAAAGAAAAAAGTATTAAAAGAACAAGAGAAAATCAGCCCTTCCTCATTGCTACTTAACCCTGGTGTGACTTAAAAGTTATTTAGTTTCTTCATGCTTCAGTTTCCTGATGTAGAAAATAGGCATAATTATAGTCCCTTACTTATAGTGTTATTGTGAGAATTAAATGAGATAATTATAGAAAAACACATGGCAGGCTCGGCGCCTGTGGCTCAAGCAACTAGGGCGCCAGCCACATACACCTGAGCTGATGGGTTCAAATCCAGCCCGGGCCCTCCAAACAACAATGACGGCTGCAACCAAAAAAAAAAAAAAAAAAATTAGCCAGGCGTTGTGGCGGGTGCATGTAGTCCCAGCTACTTAGGAGGTGGAGGCAGGAGAATCACTTGAGCCCAGGAGTTTGAGGTTGCTGTGAGCAGTGATGTCACAGCACTCTACCCAGGGTGAGAGCTTAAGGCTCCATCTCAAAAAAAAAAAAAGAAAGAAAGAAAGAAAGAAAAGAAAAACACATGGCACATGGTAATTCCTAATAACATTGCAGTCTCTCATAAGCTGGCTGGAGGAATAAATGAGACAATCCATTAAAAGAGTTTAGAGCAGTTCCTGGTACATGAAAATAAAAGAGGTATATGTTATTATCATTACGGTTAAGATAATAATTACTAGTTATAGCCTCTCCCAAGTCTCAAGGATAATGTGCAACCTCCTAGAGTGCCTTTCAAGGTCCTTTGCAAGGATGTGGAGAGAGGGGAACACTCTTGTACTGTTGGTGGGACTGCAAATTCATACAGCCTCTTTGGAAAGAAATATGGAGAACCCTCAAAGATCTCAAATGAGACCTCCCATTTGACCCCACAATCCCACTAGTAGGCATCTACGCAGAAGAAAAACAATCATTTTACCATAAGGACATTTGCACTAGATTGTTTATTGCAGCTTTACAATCGCCAGGATGTGAAAACAGCCTGAATGCCCATCAACTCAGAAATGGATTAACAAATTATGGTACGTGCACACCATGGAATACTATTCAGCCATAAAAAGATGGTGACCTCACAGCTTTTGTAATATCCTGGGTGGAGTTGAAACACATTCTTCTCAGGAAAGTGTCACAAGAATGGAAAAGCAAACATCCAATGTGCTCCATACTAACATGAAGTTAGTAGATGGTCCAATGCATGTCCAAATAGGAGAAAACCTCATTTCAATTCAAGTTGGAGGGAAGGGTAAAGAGGGGGAAGGTGTCGAGGTCACTTACGGAATGGGCGTGGGGTTGGGCAGGCAGTTGGCACACATTTTGTGTGCGGGACATAACCACGAGACAAACTCTACCTAACAAATATTTTGACCTGGTTGCTTGTACCCTCACATTAACCTGAAATGAATTTACTTAAAATTAAAAAAAGAAAAGAAAAGAAAAGAAGGCTGAGTGTCCAGTGGTGCAGAGGCTGATAATGGGCGCTCAGGCCTCACCATTCCTCCATTCACATGATCAGTCCCTGCCAGTCTCTGGGCCAACCCTCATGTGCTCGATTTGGAATTCTGCCTAACAAAATCAAATATATATATATATTTTTTGCAGTCTTTGTCCAGGGCTTGGTTTGAACCTGCCACCTTCAGTATATGGGGCCAGCGCCCTACTGGATGAGCCACAGGCACCGCCCCAAAATCAAACATCTTGACCTGGTTACTTTTCTCTTTTTTTTTTTTTTTTTTTTTTGAGACAGAGCCTCAAGCTGTCACCCTGGATAGAGTGCTGTGGCATCACAGCTCACAGCAACCTCCTGGGCTCAAGCGAGTCTCCTGCCTCCGCCTCCCAAGTAGCTGGGACTACAGGCGCCCGCC
>CAUYRH010043170.1:0-73478 GCA_963574655.1 Perodicticus potto | reverse complement strand
TCCTTGCAATATGCACCATTCATAATATATGGAGAAAGGAATATGCAGGTGAAAAATTTTGTACATCCTCAGCACAGATACAATTTTTAAAAATATTTTTGATATTTTTATATTCCTTACTCCATATATTATAAAACTGTTTATATAGCATATAAATTAAATTAGATGTTATAAATAATTTAGACAAAATTTTAAATATATCGGAGGATATGTGTAGATTATTTGCATATGCTATACAATTTTGTATAAGGGCTTGAGCATTTGTGTATTTTACTATACAGGGTAGTCCTCTAACTAAACTCTCATGGATACCAAGGGACAATTGTATACCACTTTTTACATAAGTTTGGTTGTAATCAAATGTTATGTGGTATATATCAATTGCATACATCTTAAAGACACTAAGAGATTTTCAGGAGGTAGAAGGTACTCTGTGTTGGAATAGTAAGGTGTTAGAGTGTACAACATGCTCCTCCAAAATATAAGGTCAGACGATTAAGTTGGAGAACTCATTCTGGAGGAAGTGCTACATACCTCATTACTCCCCAGGTGGCCAAGGAGACCATAATAATATCCACCAGTGAGGTAGGTAACACTTTTTGTAGGATGAGCTCATGAACTTAGTCCGTTTTTTTTAGGATGAGCTCATGAACTTAGTCCGTTCGTGATTTCTGTTCCTCCTGAATCAGGCTTGAGATGTTGTGTGTTTCCAGGAATTGTCCATATGATTGTACATTTTCTAGTTTGTTTGCATAGAGGTTCAAACAGTATACACTAATGGTAATTTGTATTCCTGTAGTATCACTGATAATGTCTCCTATTTCATTTCTGATTAACATTATTTGAGTCCTTTCATTTCTATTTCTGGTTAACGTGCCTGGTGGTAAATCAATTTTGTTTACCTTTTCAAAGAAGTAACTTTTGTTTTATTAAATCTTTGTTGTTGTTTTTTTTATTGATGTTGTTTCTTTGTTTCCATTTTGTTTAGTTCTTCTCTGAGTCTTATTTCTCTTCTGCCAACTTTGGGTTTGGTTTGTTCTTTTCTAGTTTGAGAAGATGTGAGATTAGAATGTTTTTTTTTTTTTTAATTATTTTTTATTGAGTCATAACTGTGTATAATGATTCAGGCTTGGAGTACAGTGTGCGGGCTTCCCATACAATCGGAGATATTTTTATCCACCTGATTAATGTAACATTCATGATATTTTCTCATTTATCTTAGTTACTGTAGCTCTCAGTACTAGGGGTTTTAAATCCTTTGAGTGAACTTGTTTTTACTGTCCTCCTGTACTTTGAACTTCCTTATGTATTTGTCCTCTGTGAGAGTTTATATTTTGCAGCTGCAATGTACTGTTAGGGGGAGGCTGGGGTGAAAAGAAGAGTTTTACACTCTTTTGATTAAATTTCAATCTCTTGGCATATCTGTGTGTTGGGACAAGATCTTTACAAGGGTTTCTCCCATGGTCTAGCTATTTTTGTCACCCTGTCCTCTACTTCCTTCCCTGGTTACAGAGTTCCTTATTAATTTTCTTAAAGGCTTACCCCCTTTCTACTATCTTCTCTTTTTCTCTTAAGTGGAAAAAGAAAGGCTAAAGGGTGCTGGAGTGGGATAACTTTTCTTTCCTCAGCTGGAATAAGGCTCTGACAAAATCTTCTGATATGGAGATTAAGCCTTTACTGTGGAGAACATTCTAACACTATTTCACAAGATGTATTTTCCCCTCCTTCTGACAGAATTGCAAAGGGACTTTTTTCAAACCCTCATGGTGAGAATATGGTGGAGTTACTAGAGGAAAAGTTCAGAATATTGTAGGGGTTCCCTCTCAGAGCATGGCCCAAGGAGTTTCTCAAGCTCATATAGTTTATACTCAGCCTCTAATCATTTGTCAAAATTGCAATATATGTTGTTTTTCTGCTGATTTAAGGTCTCCTGCAATGCTTGCTTTCAGTAAGCAGACTTCAGCTTTGTCTCTCTAGATGACTTTGTCTTTCAAAAATTTGGATTGATGGTTTGCCCACAACCTCAATTTTCTGTTAGCTTCAAGTATTTATCAAAAGTCATTAATTTTACATTTTTTCCCAGTTTTTCTTACTGTAAGACTTCCTAGCTCCTGTTGGAGTTGAAACAAGAAATCATTTATTAGACTTTTATAATATTTAAGATATCATTTTATGCTTTTAAATAAAGTGGTCAGGACTATCTCTACCAAGAAGGTTATATGTGAGTAAAGAAGAGGAAAGTCAAGTGCAGATCTGGGGATGAATATGCATGAAAGAAGCAACTGAATGTGTGAAGACCCGAAGGCAGGAGGCCAATGTGGCCTGAGCAGGAGCACATGAAGGGAAAAGTAACAGATCCACTGGGAGAGGCAATGGAAGAGTGGCAAATGTTCTTTTTTGGCCGTTGTAAGGATTTGGGCTTGTACGCTATGAGAGTTGGTATCTTTTGAAGGTTTTCAACAGAGGGATGACATGGTTGGATGCGTTTTTAAAACACCTTTCTGGCTCCTGTAGAGATTAGATTAGAAGAGCAAGGCAGAGTGGAGAGACCAGTTAGGACATAATTGCAGTAATCCCAGACAGGGTTATGATGAGTTACAGCAGTGTGGAATTGGTGGTCATCGTGAGAACTGCTTAGATTATTGACATATTTTCAAGATAAAGGCCAATAATATTTGAACCAGAATTGGGGTATGAAACAAAGTACAGAGTAAAGTAGGACTTCATACATATAGATTCTCCCTGAGCAATAGAGAGAATTGATTTGCTCTGAGTGATAGGTGGGTGTGTGTGAACTATAAATCCGATTGTTTCACCCATGATTAAAGGTCTTTAATGACTTTTGTGTCATTCATGCTAAAAGCTTTAAGATTCTGTTGAAATGCCTCCTTAGATCATCATTTCTTTTATTTGGAACTAATTTTCCTCACTCCTTCAGATAGCTAACTCCCATTCATACAACTTCAGTTGAGATGTTACCTCTTCTAAAAAATCTCAAACCATTCCTTTGTACTCACCTTTTCCAGGCCTGGGAGGCTGCCCGTGTTTTAGATACTTATGTCATCCTCTCCCCATGTCCTTGTGTTATAAGTGTCAGGCTACATGGTGGCCTCCTCACATGACTGACTATCTTCAGGTCTTAGGGTAAACACAAGGTTTATAATATCTCTCTATATGTGGTGCCAGTTGCTGGCATAGTCTATGCATTCTGAATTCACTACTGGGATAAAAACGAATACTGTTCGACTTGAAAAAAAATGTGTGTGCTTTTAGATTTTGGAGATAAAGAACTCAAGAAATTTTGGAAAATAACCATAGTGTGTAAAGGAAAATTAATTTTGCCATTCTATGAAGGAAAAATAAAGATTAATAATACCTAACCAACATTCATTTGGTAGCACATCTTGTTTAATGATTATAAAGGCAATTTTACTTTTAGATGTGAAAGAAAAACTCATGAGTGTAGATTTTCCAGAAACTAAAATCTCATCACATTATTAGCAAATAAAAATCTATAGGCACGTGCTCTCCTCCATTTTCAAATTTTTTCTAAATATTAATGGGGCTTTATTTTTTGGACAATTTATTTCACTGGTATAGCTTTTATGCTCATAGCTGAGGATGAATAACCATAATGAGTTTTTCTCTTGGAATGATATATTTTAGTGTTTCTCTTGGAATTAAATAATCCTATGAATCAATGGAGGATTGTATAGAAAGGCCAATGGTCTGCTGAGTATTCACTGAAAAATAGTTTGCTTCTGTGACTTGGAGAAATAGCTGGTATTAATCACCTTTATAAACAGTGTTTAGTCATGAGATGAGAGAACAAGATAAAATTTGTCTACAAAGACTACAATCTAGGACAAGCAGATGAAAATTATATATAATATTCAAAATAAAAGATTTAGACATTAGCAACTGAAGCTAGCAATAAAAGCCAAGACAGGCATTGAAAATAACTTGAAATCCAAAAGTATATTCCAGAATGTCAAAAATAGAGCAATTTTAAAAGACACGTACCTTAGTGAAATAAAAAAAACACATGAATAACATGTAATAAATGTTACGGTCTAATATGTTGCAGTAATTGACAATAGTAGCTGGAGACTGTTCTCCCATAAACAAAGGGTGTGAGTGTGTGTGTGTGTGTATGTATGTGTGTGTTTATACATATAGGTACACACATACATATATTTATAGATACATACATGTGTGTGTGTAAAGTTTTTTTCTTTATATTTACGGGACACCAGAAGAGAATCAATATATGAGAATGCACATACTATGTTAAAATCAACATGAACTTCAAAGATTCTGATTCTGTAGTGAAACTGTAAGTGTCAGAGCTTGAGTTCCTTCAGAGTAGGAAAAACATATTCTTTGTGTACGAAAGATTGAGAAAAGGGAAGGAGGATTCTTTGACATGAAATATAATTTTGAAAACCTGAACATTTTGATGTGACATGTACAATTCAGAAAAGATATTTCTCTATTTCCAATATTTCCAGGTGAGGAAGTGGAGAATAATTTGGTAAATAATCTACAAAATGTGCTCAAGAAGCCCATCTTATTTCTCTTCTGTGCCCTGGCATTGGTATGGACCCTTGGGTAATTCTGGGATTGGGGAGAGTGGTTACTATATGAAGTGAGTATAAAGACACACAGACCACTTGGGATCCATTCCTAAACTCCCCACTGATATGTGCACCAAAGCAGTTACCTTATAGGTAAGGTGTTTGGGGGGCAGTAATACTGTTACTACCCGATCCAAATCTCCCTCTCCCAAATTAACAAGATGTAACATGTTAGTTTCATTTACAGAAGGAGAACTTGCACAACATTAAATACACACTTCATGACTAAAAAGCTCAATGTTTGCTTATTTGAAACAAAATATGATTTATTAACTTGTTTAGAAGATGGTCTATAAAATATATAAATACTTAGTTTCACTAATGTTATTTATTTTTAATCAATAGAGATATAAAGAGCCCCAAAGAGCCTCAGAGCAGAAGCAAAGCACTGTTTTCACTTTTACACACGTATGTGGCTACATCTGTGTCACATAACTGGTGCATTTTATGTGACTGATATCATTTGGTCCTTATTATCTTCAATGTGTTTTTTCTCTTTCCACAGATAGAAAAATCTTTTCATATTAAGGCATCAAGGTATGTAGATGCATTTTTTTAATGCTTTACCCGTGTATGGTATTTTATGCAATTTAACACTTATTCTTCATTTGAACATTCCTCAAATGATAGATATTTAAATAGTTAGGTAATTTTTTTTCTTTCTTTCCTTTTTCCCCTCTTCTTCCTTTTCCTAGTTTTTTTTTCTTATTACCACCATGCTGCCATAATCACGATTCCTTTATAAATAAACCTGGGAGGGAAAATTTGGGATTCAAGGATGTACACATTTACATTTTCATAAATATTTCCTAATTATCTTCCAAAAATACATATCCAATTATATCTCCTCCAACAATGTATAAGAATGCTAATTCCCCCCATAACCTTAACAGTATTTTAAATCATTACGATAATAACACTTGATATTATTGGATAACGGATAAAATATGTACCTCGATGTCTGCATTTACTCTGCCCCTCATGGATAAGAAGGTGGAGTACCTTTTCATATGTTTATTATCTGTTTGTACTTTCTTAGCCCTGCATAAATATTAAATGAATGAATGATTAAATTACTGAAGGAAGCTATCAATTTAGACTGCTAGAGAAATGAGTCAATCACTGAAACATCCAGGAAAATGAAAATGTTTTCTTAGCATTATGGTTATAATCTTATTATGCCAAACACAGAAATTAAGGAAAGCTTTTTGTATTTTCATTATACACAGAGAGATCATATATGATTCCTGGCTAACAACTGGACTACGTTTGGTATGACTTTACAAACCCACTAGGTATCAAAACTTGTGCTAATTATATTTCCATTCCTTTTTGGAGTATGGCATTGTAGATTTGACATCTGTAGCTTAGTGCAGAATACCACTGTCATTTTTACTTGCAAATTAGGCTCATTAGTAGTGAGTACACATGTATACTCCCTACTAATTTCTTAACCTTTGTAAAAATTGTGGGAAGGTTCCCATTTACCCCATCTTTGCTACCCTCCGTCTCCCCGTCTCCTTTTCTGCTCTTGAGCACTGCTTTCTCCTTTTCTTACCTCTTTGCATCACCCCAGTTCACTCTCACAGTCTGCATTTACACGCAGATTTAAAGTTCTACCTCTCTCAATAGTACTTTATTCTACCTGTATCAGTAATCGAAGTCTTGAGCTAAACAAGGGAAATTTCAAGTGGCAGAATTGCTGAGATCAGTTAATTACAGGCAGGGTGCTGTACTTCTGATCAGCAGGGATGGTCTTATCACTAATACCTTAAACATTACATAGGTCATTATCCAGTATTGAACTAATTGGATTTGGTCATTTAATTGCCATAAACGTAGCTAATTTACTGGATGCAACATTCTGGACTAACATACCTAAGTGCAATTTTTAAATTTAATCCTCATAGCATCTCTATTGTCCTCTGCAAGAAATTAGGGAACTACTGAGGCTTGAGTACATATATACAAAATGAACTATATGTGAAATATGCCTTTTATAACTAACATAGAGCTACTTTTCAAAGCTGACCTTAGTTGGTGCTTAGGAACAATATTAGGACATTGCAAATAGTCATGAGATTCAGGAAACCTTGTTAACGCTCCTAGACATTGAAAGCATCCCTACTTAAAGTAGACTTATAGAAACAACTAGAATAAAGGCGATTTCCAAATTATGCGAAATCTTTTATTTTAGTATCCTTATGGAGATGGTTGGCATTCCATTAAAAAGGCACACAAGCATAGTACAAAAACTAACAACACACTAAGCTGAGAGGATCTTGATCTTGAAGGATCCGGCAGAGAAAAGGAAAGTGCCATAAAGCATGTGGCATAGCGGAGGTCAAATTTCTTCATATAAGGACATTGCTATAAAATGTAAATATCTTCAAAGGATTAACCCTTCCACATCAGGAAAATATGCACATGTTCAAAGGGGGTGAAGCGTTTTCTAATCTGAACATCTTTAAAGGGGGGAAATCAATAAATGGCATGAGAAACTTCAAAGGAGGACCTCCTGTCAATGACAGAAGTTCCTCAGCAATGCGGAGGCTTTGAAGGAGGACTCCCAGTGCTGGGAAACCTTTGAAGTGACTGAAAACAGACATTTATAATTATGGAAAGGTGCAGTGTCCAGCAGGGATAGTACAAAGACACGTCTGAGGTAGGTACAGGCAGAGATTGGGAGGTGGCAGGGACACTGACCTCGCAGCCTCTCAACCTAAAAGCCTTTGGGGTCAACTCAGTAATCATATGTAAAATGGCAAGTGTGGAGTGAGAACAGTGGTGAGAGGCTAGAAACCAAATTATTTTAGATCTCACATTTCAAAAAAGGAAAAACGCTCAGCACCCCTAAAGCAGGTCTTAATCCATACCGCCTGCGCGGGGTTTTTGTGTGGCTGCTTGGTCTGTTAAGCTGTTACTATAGCTTAGCTTTCTGCAAACGAGAGCTGTGTAAGTGTGAAAAATTCTCAGAATCAGCTTCTTTACTCCTTTAATCCCCAAATTTATAATACTACAATCTTTTTCAATGTAGTAATTATGTAAATCAGATGATATATTAAAGGATGAAAAAATGATGAAAATCTTTGACTTAACTGTTGCTGGACTCAGAACTCTTCTAAGTCAGTAAGTTGCTATCTCATTTCCAGAACACAATTGAAGACCTCTTTGAATACCATGATAGGTGGAACTAACACTAAACTGGGCACCAAAGGCAACCAAAAAGCCAGACGAGCCAATTACAATTTTTCTTTGTTTTGTTTTCTTCTTTGCCTGATTTTGCCTGACATTCCCGGGGCTCAGTGAGCATCAGTTTCCTTCCTGGTGCCGTATGTTACAGAGTCTGCTTTCCCCACATGGTTCTTTCATCCGTCAAATACTAACTGACCATACAATGTTCTAGGGTCTATTCCAGGGACTCAGG
Source organism: Perodicticus potto (assembly GCA_963574655.1). Taxonomy (NCBI): domain Eukaryota; kingdom Metazoa; phylum Chordata; class Mammalia; order Primates; family Lorisidae; genus Perodicticus; species Perodicticus potto. Next base: position 65,414 of record CAUYRH010043170.1, on the reverse strand, counting down.
GTACAGTGCTGTGCACAGATACTCTCTGACCTCATGGAGATTACAGTCTGGAAAGGGAACAAGGCACTGACCAACAATCAAAATGAAAATGGAAATTTACAGTAATAGAGGCTTTAGAGATAAGAATCGGCATTTGAAGTATGTGGCATGTTGTGAAGAATCAGGTCAGCTTCCCTGAGGAAATGACAGTTGGGCTGAGATCTAAAGAATGCGTAGTCATTACACAGCAGCAATGGCTTGAGAGTGCAGGTTGCACAGGAAAGCATGTCATATAGAGAAGCAGCAAGTTCAAAGCCATTTTGATGGAAGGATAAGACAAAGGGCACTTTCATAGAGAAGAAGGGTTAGGTATAGAGGGATCAGATGAGGCAGACCTTACTCATGATTTTGGTCTTAATCTTAAATTCAATAAGAAGACTTCAAAGAATTTTAAGCATATGTCTGATATGATCAGATTTGCAAACTGTGCAGATAAGTTTTCCTTGAATGTGAATAATAATTTGAGGAAATGGGCAAGAGTAAGAATGAGAGGAAATTAGTTAGAAAGCTACTACAGTGGAAAAGACAAGAATGACAGCTTGAACAAGGATGGTGGCCGTGATGACCATGAAGACAAGTGGGAAAACTTGAGAGGCATTTTGGGTGTAAAATTTGTAAGACTCGCTGTTGGAAAGAATGGGGAGAGAAAAGGGCAAGGTCAAAGGTGATGTCCATATTTCTGCAAGGTCTGTGGGACTACTCGCAGAGAAAGGCAGCCTTAAAACAATGGTTCTCAACCTTCCTAATGCCGCAATATTTTCATTGTCAAAAAGGGGTCACGACCCACAGGTTGAGAACCACTGCCTTAGAGAAAGAGATTCGTTTTGAGGGTAAAATCGTGAGTTAGATTTTTGTTATGTCACATTTGAGACACGGATAATTTTGAACCATGTAAGTGGATACGTCAAGGATTTTGAAGGATCCAGTGGATCAAAGAGATGCATCCTAAAGGTGGTGGCCTACTTATGTCAATTTGTAAGGTATATTTTCAGTGTAATACATTTTGTAAAATGTGTTATTTCATATAATGACATTTGTATGTGTGAATCCAGAAGAGAGATCTTGGTTATAGGTAAAGCCATTTGAATCACTCATTTATAATGCTAATTGAGAGGAGATATAACTGTTCAGGAAGAAGTGCTGGAAATCGGAAGAGTAGTATAAGTGATGCTTAAAAAAGAACTCCAACATTGAACTTTACCTGGTTTTCTTGGATAAATTGCAGTGGTTTCCCACAGGTTTCAGGATCACTGTAGGTTTTACATTTTCAATGTTAGTCTGATATTTCACGTGCAACAAGAGGTGATACTCTAATCTATGTTGTAGAGTGGGCACAAAGTATAAAAGTGACACCTTAGGCCTTTGAGATGAAGGAAAAATACACCAACATTATAATTATTCCATACATTTTCAGGAATATATTTTTATTTATTATGGAATTTTATCTATATAATTAAATTTTCCATTGAGTTTAAAGTAGGCAACTTCAAATATTTGTATAAAGTCTTAATTCTCACAATCAATTGTTACAGCTATCCAATTGTCAGTTGTCTGTTTTTCTTCTGGTCTCTTCCAATTAATCCTCTTTTCTTTGGTCAGAGATAGTTTTCTAACATTTGAATTTGATTATGTCATCTTCCTACACAAAATAATACCATATTTCTTTATTGCCTACCCAAGAATAAAATATAGAACTTTTGTCATTTTTTTGTGCAGTCAGGCTTGCCTGTTTTTCAGATGCTATCTCCAACTCCTTTCTCAATCTCATTTCCTGATATATTATTCTTTTTTTCACTGAGATTGTCTTGCAATGTTTCATTGCTTGCAATTCTAGAGCATAATAATATATTCTAAAATAATTCTTTGACTTTTTTGTGTCCCTCAGCTACGTACACTTAATAGTTCAATATTCATTAGTTCAATAAATACTTAGTGAATGGATATGATCCAACAGTCACTTTTATAGAAATTTGGGGATCATGAGTAAACAAAGAAAAGGTCTCAAAGCTTGCATTCCGGTGGTGAACCAGGAGAGGAACATTTAAAAAATAAACATGAAAAACAAATTTTGGTTTGTGTTGAATATCTATGAGGCAGGCAGTTCTAAACACGTGAAATATATCATTGAAATAAACAAACAAAGCTTCTCCAAATCCCTGCCTTTGAGAACCTTACTTTTCAGAGGGAGGAGACATGCTGTGAGCAAAAAGTAATTGTCTTGCATATGCAAAGGTGATATGCACCACAGGGAAAAACGAGCATGGTACGTGCTTTCAGAACTGAGATTAAACATGAACTGCAACTTTATACATGATGATGATTGAGGTGACATCTGAATAAGGACTGGAAGAGAGTAGGGGAGCCAACCAAAGGATAACTAAGGAAGGAATGTTCTATCCAGGGTCTGGCTGTGTCAGACGATCATTGAGGAGAGTAGGAGCACCAAGTTTCCCAGTGTGATCAGAATAGAGTGAACCAAGGGTAGAGTAGTAGAAAATAAAGTTAAAGAAATAAAGTAAGAGGGATAGGGAATCACTGGGGTATCTTAATCAAGAAATTATCTGATTCACATATTTAAAAAGATTCATTTGCTTGCTGGGTTGAGAATCGATATGGGAGAAAGAAACCCATGGATAGAAGCAGAGAAAAGATGAGTTGGGAGACTCCTGTGATAACACAGCTTGAAAGGCTGAGATAGTGCAAATGAGGACGCAACAATAAAGATGATGCGGAACTGCGGGATTTCAGAATATGTTATTGTAGGCAGAGCTGAAAGAAGGGGCTATGATAGAAAGGAAGCAAACATGACCCTGGGACTTTTGACCTATGCTATTGAATAGAGAATGATGCAGGAAGAGTTCTTGGGAGGAAAGACCAGATATTCAGCTGTTGATAAGCTGATTTAAAGATGTCTACGTGATGGTCAACTGGAGATATCAAGTACATGGTTGGATACATAAGTCTGGAGTTAGAGACTGAGCTCTGGAATGGAGATACATGTTTGGATATTATTAGAGAATAAGATGAATCTGGGTGATCCATAAACAGGAAAGAAAGTGGGACTTAGGGCAGAGACCTGGGCATTCCAGAGGGACATGAAGATAAAACCAGTTGAAGAGGAAGGAGGAAGATCAGCAGAACTTGTTATTCTGGAAGAGTTAGGAGAGTGGATCAAAAATGAGGGAATGATTGGCTTGGCACCTGTAGCATAGTGATTACGGCCTTGGCCACATATACTGACGCTGGCTGGTTCAAACCCAGCCCAGGCCAGCTAACAACAATGGCAACTGCAACAAAACCAACGACAACAAAAATAGCCAGGCATTGTGGTGGGTGCCCTGTAGTCCCAGCTACTTGGGAGGCTGAGGTAAGAAAATTGTTTAGGCCCAAGAGTTTGAGGTTGCTGTGAGCTGTGATGCCACAGCACTCTACCAAAGGCAACATAGCGAGACTGTCTCAAGAAAAAAAAACTCGACGGAATGATTAATGTTAAATTGCATAGTCACTTTTTTTTTCTATTATAGCCAACATTCCTTTTATTTAAGAAATCTTTGGGCGGCACCTGTGGCTCATCAAGTAGGGCACTGGCCCCATATACCAAAGGTGGCGGGTTCAATCCCAGCCTCGGCCGAACTGCAAAACAGAAAAATAGCCAGGCATTGTGGCGGGCGCCTGTAGTCCCAGCTACTCGGGAGGCTGAGGCAAGAGAATCCCCTAAGCCCAGGAGTTGGAGGTTGCTGTGAGCTGTGTGACACCACAGCACTCTAGCAAGGGTGATAAAGTGAGACTCTGTCTCTACAAAAAAAAAAAAAAAAGAAAGAAAAAGAAAAAGAAATCTTTGCCTGCAACAAATTCGTGAAGATACTTTCCTGGTTTCACTTCAAAGATTATTGTCTTGTCTTTTCTTTGTTTTTACAATCCATTTTTATGCCTGCAATGAAGTAAAGATTCATTTTTTCTGATATGTACATCAAATTAACCCAGCACAATTTATTGGAAAGAAAATAATTTCCCCACTTTTTTTGTGTGACTTTGTCATAAATTAGATAACCAGATAGTGGTGATCTGTTTCTGGATTGTCCCTTCTATTCGTCTGTCTTTGCCCCTTTACCACGCTGGCTTAATTACTACAGCTTTTAATAAGTCTTCATTTCTTACAGCATAAACAATCTATCTTTGTAGGTATAAAAAGATTTGCCTTGACTCTTCTTTGCTCTTTGAATTTCAGTGTACATTTTAGAATTAGTTTATCAATGTACAAAGAAAATTCTTCTTGGATTTTGGTTAGGATTACATTGCCCCGAGCATTTTAATGAAACTCTTCAATTTTCATTAATTTCAAAAGTGAATAATTACTGAATCAGTGGTTTTCAGAATCACCTTAAGGTGTGGTCCTCAACCTCTAGTACTGGTCCATGGCCTGATAGCAACTGGGCCGCAGAGCATCACCACCTGAGCTTTACCCCCATCCCATCCTTTCCTCTCCCTCCATGGAAAACTTTTCTTCTGTGAAACTGGTCCCCGATGCCAAAAAGTTTGGGGACCACTGACCTAAAGGACTTGTTGAAACACAGATATACGGATGGCTGGGCCCTATTGTAGTATTTCTGATTCGGTAGGTCTGGGATGTCACCCAAGAATTTGCATTTCTAACAAATGCCCAAATGATGGTGATGGTTCTGAAATCCTTTGAGAAACACTGCTCTAAGCTACCGGTCATGGGTCGTGTCTTAACAATCATTTGTATTTCCATTATTTATCATGTGAAGTCATGGTTAGCTGACATTCCCAAAGGCCAGTGAGTGTTATGAAAGCCTATATTGCAATACTTATAAACACATACGATGCATGGGTTATAGAACACATAAGCAGTCATGTGGTGCCCCATTAGTGTAACTCAATGGGCTAGTCTGGATTTTATTGACACTGAGGGAGAAAAAAATTGTCCATGAGGAATGAGTTCTTCCACAGGAAAACATAAAACTCTTTGTTGACTCTAAGAGCAGCATTTATTGTCTTCCCTTGAGTTGACTCAGTCTTTCAATGAGCACTTATTTTTAAAAATTCAAAATCAGACCACTGGTTACCTCATTCCTCTGCATTAATATCATGGCATATAGTAACATCATGGACTTATCACTTTGTACTATACTTTTTTTCAGATTTGTCCTTTTTCTTCACTAAAAAATAGCAATGTTATCTTTTGTAACCTTTGCTATTCATTTGCTTGCTTGTGTATTTATATATTCACATGCATACATCTGGCAGAAGACAAGATGAAGAAAAGAACAAAGTTTAACCCTTCTTCTTTATCAGTTATAGTTGTCCCAAACACTCTGGACTTTCTTCCAAGTCAGTGCCCTTTAATGCACCCTCCCTAATGTATCTGTGCTATTAATGTATAGCACTGCAAACAGGAGAAAAATTGTCCCCACCAACTTGAGACAGCAAATCACAACTCAGCACTTGCCCCTAATAGGAGCTTCACGGTTGCATAATCACTAACATCCTTACAGAGGGCAGAATCCCAGTGATTACACAATCACACCTACAAGCCAATTCAGCTGGCACTCTTAGCCATTTCTCAGCAGGGTGACGGTGGAGAACATTCTCGCTCTACCTGAGAAAAATAAATGTGCCCTTTCTGCCATATGTTTATAAAAATTTCCTCTGAATCCCAGACTTGGCCATGCGTATACACTGGAATATCATCTAACCACACAAATCTTTTAGTGTACCACATTCATTTACAAAATTTGCTATGCAATTCTAGACGGTTCGAATGAGTTGTGTTAAGTTATGCAGTGACACAGTTATTGGACCAGGCTGAGAACCCACTCCCGACCCTTCCAGGACTCATACCAGTCCATGATGCTGACTCCTGCTACTGTTTCCCCTACTCTGGCTACTGGTAAAGCTGAAAATCTTTGCCATGAGTTTATTATTCTGAAACAGTAAGTAGATTGACATTAGAGGCTTTGAAGGCAAATCTGTGATAAGTTGTAACTCAGAAACAGTTTTTGATGGGCTTTTCTTCCTAATTTTCCATCTTTTTGAAGTTTCTAGTGCATCCTGCTTTTCTACCTGTTAATCCCTGTACAGGTGCAGGATTTGAAGTAAACCAGGTATAGACCCACCCGTCCTTTTCTATCAATAACTATAAACCATATTGTTACTCAACATCAGCCCACGATTGAATCTATGAAAAACATCACTCCACAAACAGTTCCTAATTCCATGTTATTTTCCTTGACATTTCTGCCAAATCTTTCTTGATCCACTAGCATATTTCTTATAAAGCCCATCTAAATAATCATACCCCCCATGAAGTTTCTTAGAAGTAACTCTATATTTATGTAAATACTATGGTTATTGTAGCTGTTATTGTGGCTAGAATCAATAAAAATCAGTATCAATAATAACAATGACGCTGTATGAGTTGGACTTTGATAAAAATTTCTGGATGAGTTTACTTTGGTGTTGGAGGATTACGCTAGTCATGGAGAATAGGTCTGAGATCACACCTACGGTGCATCTTAGTAGGGTACTGGTGAAACTTATTAAATGTAAAGTATCAGTGTCTTTATATAGTGATTAAGAAAATGCTATGAGGGCTATCTCTCACAGTACGATCAAAATGTTTCTGATTGTATATGAAGCACATTCTGCCCTATGATTGCACCAATGTACACAATTATGATTTAATAAAATTATTTAAACAAAAAAAAAAGAATGGGAAAGGGGAGAGGGAGAGGAGGAGGGGGGAAGATGGGTGGAGGGAGAGTAATTGGTGGGACCACACCTATGGTGCATCTTACAATGGGACATGTGAAATTTACTAGGTGTAGAATATAAATGTCTTAACACAATAACTAAGAAAATGCTGTGAAGGCTATGTTAACCAGTTTAATGAAAACATTTCAAATTGGATATAAAAACAGCACATTGTACCCCATGATTGCATTAATGTACACAGCTATGATTTAATTAAAAAAAAAAAAGAAAGAAAGTCTCCAGACCTACCAAAACAATGAGATAACTGCTATTATTACTTGGTAAGTATATATTCTTTCAAAATAGTATGTATTTATGAAAACACATATAGTTAATTATCCAAACTCCCTCATGTCTAATATTTCATACTATCACCATATTCATTACCAAAAAGAAAATATTAAAGTAATTTCTCCATGTTTCTACTATCATAGGCAAATATGTATATATACAAATGACTATATATTTGTGTTTCTGTCTTTAAGAATGCTGTGCATTGTATTGTGGACCATTTTTTTCTGGTTTGTACACTCAGCACCACTGCTTAAAATTCTAAGTCATCCCTTACATATCTGTATCATTCTTCTCTATGGCTTTCATAATTTACTCTAGAACTACCTGTGTATAAGAATTCAGGTCATTTCAATTCTTTTGCCTTTATCAAATCATGAAACCATCGGTATGTTTTTTAACGTACCCTTATATACAAAGGTTCTATACATGATAACTCTCCAGAGGTTTTTGAGTTATATCATGTGTATATATTTAATTTGATAGATGTTATCAAACTGCTTTCCCAAAAAATCCTAAACCTTAAAATTATCAGAGCATATTTTTATGGCCATGTCTCCTAGCAGTAAATGTCATCTCAATTTAATTATGCTAATCTGATAGGTCACGAGCAATATTTGTCATGTGAATTCCATTTACCTGAAGTTTGACCATATTGCAAATATATTTATTGACAACTTGAACTTCCTTTTCCATGGTTTGCATATTCTAATCTTTTTATATTTTTGTTTACTGCTTTTATCCTCCAGACATAAAAGAAATATTAACATATTATCTTGCATAAAAGTCACAGGTTCAAATCTAACATATCTGTTTTAATTTGCTTATAATCTGTTATTAAATATTTTAAATTCAAATAGAACTACCACCTTTATTATAATTTCTATATTAAAGAAACCAGGTCATGAAACCAGGTCATTTTATACCTGTGATGATATTCCATGCAAAGATCATATCTACTGTTAATCCCCAGATTTACCTAATGATCACAAATCTGTCTCTACTCCTCACTGAGCACACCAATTGGGAGCATAGGAAGGCAGGAAAGAAGCCCCACACCAAAGAGAGGGCTTAGAGAGCATCAGACCAAATCCAAAGCATACCCCTCACTCCTCAGCACACAGCACAAAAAAGTTGGAAGAACCTGCAGCGGTCCTGGACTGGGGTGGGCAAGGACAAGGACACTTCAGTTTACACAGACCAAGAGTTAGATGGACACAGACCAACAATGGGTTTGGATATAGAGTTCAGAAAAAAAAAAAAAAAGAACTGAGATGAAGGAAAGTCCTAGGAAAATGAAGGAAAAATCAGATTTGGTGTAAGGACCAAAGATGAGATCTCTCCCTATACTCATGCATGCACATGGAGAGGGCTGAGAAATACCCAGGGCTGTGGAGTGACTGTCTGCCATCGAAAATATGAATGTGTGCACCAAGCACAATATACAGACACAGTGTGTTACTACTATTTATCAATACATGCGACTTCTGTCACATATTATTGCCATTCAATCTAAACTTAATTATCCTGTCTTCAAGGGAGCCATCAATGATGCTCAAACTTATATACAAAGGTTATATAAGTCACCCCCCAACTTACCAGCACACAGCTTGATTCTAGTTTCCTCATTATATTTATCATTACCTGATATTTGCTTGTCTCTTTCTTTCTTTGTTCTTTGCAGGTTGGTTTCCCACCTCCCCTCTCAATAAAGCAGCTCTATGAGTTTAAAAAAAAAAAGTTGCTTTCTTCTACACTACATCACAAAAACTAGTGGACTGCCAAGCACCTAGTCAGTTCTTTATTCAAGAGAAGAATCAGCAATGAATGAAGGCAATACAAACTCAGATGATAAACATAAGATAGAGGAAAGACTTTTGTTAAAATATTGGGGAGAGAGGATAGGTCTCCAAAATGAGAGAACTATGTGCACAATGTGGATGAGATTGTGAAAGACAAAACCTCAGGCTGATTGTGAGTTAAGATACAAGACAGAAATGGAAGGCTTGGGCAGGAAGGAATCTCATAACCAGAATGAACTAGGGAAGGCATCAAACACGATATTCTTAAAGTCACAGAAATTTGGATATACAAAGAATTAAAACCAAAAACAGCATGCACTTATAGTTAATAGTAGGAGTTCCACACCCAAGTGAAGTGTCATCATTACACAGGTGTCCCTAATAAACCTCACGAGTACTTCCTAGAATGAAATTCTTGTGTCCTGGTTCATTATTTTACTCTGAGGAAAGGTCTCCCACAAAGCACAAATATGCTTCACCATTGGGTTTTCATAGTTAAGGAAAAGAAACTCCCATCTTTTCTTCTGTTTCTCATTCTTTTCCTAATCCTGAGTCATCCTACTAACTCATCTCCTATCACTGCCCATCTTGATCCCACTAATATTGAAGCCTACTTCAGAATAAATCACAATGCCAGATGTGATGACTCACACCTGTAATCTTAGCACTCTGGGAGGCGAAGGTGGGAGGATGGCTTGAGCTCAGGAGTTTAAGAACAGCCTGAGCAAGAGGCAGATCCCATTTTTACTAAAAATAGAAAAACTACCTGGGCACTGTGGTGGGCACCTCTATTCCCAGCTACTCGGGAAGGTGAGGCAAGAAGATCACTTGAGCCCAGGAATTTGAGATTGCTGTGAGCTATGATGCCATGCAACACGACCCAGAGTGAAACTCTGTCTCTCAAAGAAAAAGAAAAAAAAAAAAGGAAAGAACAATAACAAACCACAAAATGCTCTTCCGTGAAATGAAACAATCAGAAGAGTGATATTTCTCGCTTCACTTTTTTTCCTGTCTTTTTGAAACTATCACACTTTTTCTTCTTCCCTATATTATTTTGTTGTGTTGTTCTTTTCTGAGTTTGCAGAAATTCACGAAAAAATCAGATTTTCTGAAATATTCCTCTTTCCCTAAATATCTCTCTCTTTCTCATAGGCAATTTATCTATTGATCCTATCACCCTTTCCCCATCTTGCACTTTACTAACGCATTGCCTTTTTTTTCTTTAGATAAATTTTGTAAACTTTACAACATTCTCAGGCTTTCAAGACTCCCTTCCTGGAAATCTGCAAATAACTACAATCTGTGAATCTTCTCACTAACACTTTGGAGAAACATCCTTTCAGATACAATGTCAGGCTTACCCTGGAATACTTAAGGAAGCCTCTCTGCTCCTCCTCACCCAACTCTATCCTCACATTTACCCCTTCAGTCACCAACCATCACCTCACCCTTCTGGACATTGATAACATCTATTTTGCAAATATCCACTTCCTGACATATTGGAGCAGTATCCTTCTAAATTTGATGTCAGACTGACCTAGATACATGGAAGGGAGACTCCTTCTCCCTCCAGCTCACCTCCCTGACCTAACACTTTATCAGTCTTTGGTCATCACACTTGCTGGATATTTACTTTGCATATTATTAAATGTTTACTCAGAAACTTGTTTAAGCTACTTGGACATTCTGGTTGTTTTTAATTGACATAAATTTTGGTCTTGTCAAATAAAGCAATATAGTCTTTGATAAAATAAATAGATTCTGAGGCAATGGGAATTCATACTAAAACTTCAGGAACCGATCCTTTCAATAGATATTATGCAAAATCCCTTAAGTAGAGCTCTGGCTGGGAATGCATAACTTGAATCCAGTTGTGAGAAATCACCAAACAAACCCCAAATGAGGACCATTTTATTTATTAAAAGATGAGGTTGGAAAAGTACTCCTCAATTCATAGATGTCCTAAAACATAAAGAAAGCTTAAGAATTATTACAGGATAAAATTATGTTATATAAACTAAACAGTGTGGTTTATGATGAAAATTTGCAGTTAGACAATGGAAAAAATAGAGTGGCAAAATCACAAAAATACAATGATGGAATTTAAAAACAAAATGAAGAAAATATCAAACTTTAAAAGAATTCTTACAGATATATCGGGGATTGATATAGAAACAATAAATACTAGCCACAATTTCACTCGATACACTAAAATAAATTCCAGAAAGATAGTATACCTAAATAATAAATATAAAAGTTTGTTTATAAGGGGTTTAAAGTTCAAAGATGTGGGGAACTGCAGGGTTGAGTGGAAAGGAAAACCTTGGCAGGAACAGAGGAAGGGAGGTAGTAGGTTTTGAATGGGGCACATGTCAATGGGTTTAGGGAAGCTGAAGAGAAGACCCAAGGTGGTAATAAAGGAGGAGCAGAAGCAATAAGAAGAGAAGGGCCTTGAAGAGCCAGTTATTGTAGATTGTAAGTTTCCCAAGAAGCCAGTGAAATTCCAAATTAGCATCAGCAAAATCATGCCAACAAAAAGGGAATGGACAGATTGGTCAGACAAACAGTCAGCAGGAATTCAAGAAGGAAGTATCAGCCAACTGGAAATTCCCATGGAAGAGATTGGATAAAATGGAGAGAACAGAGAGGCCTTTGAAAGAGCCAAGAAAATTGTGCTGCCCAAGACAAAGAGCCAGGAAGAAAAACTCCCAGGGACTCATGAAATAATGTCCACTCAAGACAAAAAGAAAGAGCCAGGAAAAGAGACTTCCAACCCTGCACATATCTTTCAAACAAAGAAGCCTAGACCTCCAAGCCAGCTCCTCTTACCATTAACTAACCTAGTTTCTTTTAAACAGCTGCTTATCACCTACTTTCTTATAAACAAAGAAACTTGGAACTCAATCAAAATCTGTTCCTATCAGTTTCAATGACTTTGCTTAAGGGAGAACTATTATGATAGGTATAAGTACCAGTACTGTGGATTTTGCAACATATAAAAGGAAGATACACCATGACTAAGTAAAATTTATCCTGGGAATACAAAGTTCCTTCAACATATGAAAGTCAATCAATGTAATTCATTATATTAAAGGAATGAAGGACAAAAACCATGTGCTTACCTCAATAATGCGCTTCAGGGGAATACTATAAACAACATAAACTAGTCTCCACAGTGTATAGTATTTTCAGTGTTAATAATTAATAAGAAGGAAAATACGCCAAAAAGATACAGGAAGTGTCAGTGAAGACACCTATGGAGCCAGAGTTACAATTTGAGCTAGAGTGACTAAAGAAAATTTTACTGAGCATGTGTGACATTTGAACAAAGACTTGAAGGATGGGAGGAGTAATCAACCAAGTTGCTGAAACAACACATAAGGACGGCCAACTGTGAGATGGCAGACCCATATTATAACCATAAGTGTGCCTCCCCAAGGCAAAAACCTCCATAGTGTGCTGGACAAAGAAATGGATGCCCAGCATTTCCTGATGTACCTAAAGAGGTAGAGAATTCTTCACCGGCCACAGGGGGAAAAAAGCATTGTCTACTTTTAGACGACTCTAGTACAGTGAACCACAGGAACTGCATTAAGGGTTGCATCATCAGGAAGGTAGAGAACCACTCCTCTAGTAGCTTAAAGGTTCTTCTTCTTGAAAAAGACTCACACTTTAAAGTCCATACACTGGGTGGGTCTCTGGAATTTGGACCAACTCTGAACATATCTTTTTTTCACAGCAGAGTCCATCAGGCAGCAACATACATTGGCATTGTCAAGAAGTGGTAGCATATCCCCATCAGATAAATGGAGACATGAAAATCCTAAGAGAATAATCTGCAAATTGAAAAATACAGGCTGACTGTCCTGTCTTGGATAACACACCTCTGCCCTGAGGGACAGAGCTGCAATTAGAAGGTAAGGGGTAGTAATGAGTAAGAAGTGACAGCAGAGATGCCCTCACCCCATTCACAGGTGCCAGGTGGATGTCCTGAGAAAGCACCAGCAGAAATCAGTGAGAGCTACAGCAGCACTAGATAAACCAAGCAGAGCAAAACAGTTCTGAAAAGGCTTTGAGAATTAAATGTCATTGGAGCCACAGCTCATGAAAGCAAACCAGAATCTGCATTCAATATCTAAACAGAGTAACCATATTCTAGAATAAAAAATTTAAATAAGACCTAGAGTCTTGGGTGGCACCTGTAGCTCAAGTGGCTAAGGCATCAGCCACATACACCAGAGCTGGCAGGTTCAAATCCAGCCCAGGCCTGCCAAACAATGACAACGACAACCAAAAAATAGCTGGACATTGTGGTGGGCCCCTGTAATTCCACCTACTTGGGAGGCTGAGGCAAAAGAATCACTTAAGCCCAGGAGTTGGAGGTTGCTGTGAGCTGTGATGCCACCGCACTCTACCCATGGCGATAGCTTGAGGCTCTGTCTCAAAGAGAAAAAAAAAAAAAAAAAGATCTAGAGTCTCTTAATAAAATGGTCAAAATATCTAGTGAAGAGGGAAGGGGAAACTTGCTCTCTCCCCTAAAAGTTCACTGAAATATCAACTCACAATTAAGGCAGATAAATAAGAGAAAGGATTTATTTATCCTGCACACAGGGAGAAATCAGAGTGATAACCCAAATTTTGAAAATGGTTGAGATATTTTTATATAGGCCTTTTAGAGAAATATAGGACAACAAATGGCTGCTAGGGAGGTTCTTAGAGAGAATGAAAGGATGGGGGAGAAATAAATTGGCTTGTAGATTAACCTGAGGACCTTATTTGGGCCAGGTCCACCTATATTCCTGATCCTCATTCCTAAAATATTTTGAGATAACAGGAAGGGGGACAGGAAGTCAGTTATCCCCCTTGATCTTCTGATGAGGCCAGTTCAGTTTAAGCAGATGCTTTCTCCAATGTTTTTTCACCTTGCATGGCCTTCAATTCAAAATATTTCTTTACACCAGGGACTTGTATTTTAGAGTGAAATTTCCTTAGCTCCTTCATTCCCCCTTTCTGAAACTTCCCTAGCAGTTTCACACATTAAAAGCTGAGTCAATAGCTGTAGAGGGAAATATTGGGTTAATGGTCTGGTTACAAGAGCTCTGAAAAGGGAAACAAAAACATAGATTAGAATGTGGATGAACAAACAGGAAAGAACAAGTCTAGGCACATTTTTCCATACCCCAGTAAACCAGTCTGCCATTTTTGCAAATAAGTCCTCAATTATCTGAAGAAAAATATTTATCTTTGTGTGTAGATGACAGTCTCTACTCAACCTGAGTGGTGAGCATTTCTGCCAATAATTACACAAGCTATTTCCTGTTGAGCTGTCAGGGCATCCAAGACACAGCAGTTTTCAGATACAGTTTACAAATGCAACAGAGCTAAGCTGCTGCTGATTTCTGAAGTGCTCCCAGTGCTTGCCTGCCAATATTAAATTCTTAATTCTATTACCTTGGAGAGATTCAGAACTGTCTTTTCAATCTCATGAATTTGAAATGCCAGGAAGAGAGTCCTGAGAACAAAAAAGAGCTTAAAACTGTGATATGCAAGTGGATTCTTTTATGATACCCAATCTATTACGTTTGCTTGGTATCACTTTAGGAATGAAAGAGTCCAGATTTTAATTTGACCGGCATTTAAAGTGAAGTACCTGGTAACAGAGGATGTCAGATAATCAAGTCCATAATATCCTGACTATCTAGGAGGGAGCCACTTGTACACTTTATCACCACGCAGGATAAAAAGACCGGTGTAATTTACAGATAGGATCAGGCTGGAACCTGAGACCTCCCAGTCTGGAGTTTGCTGTGCCTCCTCTTTGTCATTGGCACTTCCACATCTCCAGTGTCCATGTGTGCCTGTCAGTCTATGGGAACAGAAAAGGTTACAAAAAGCCTTTGGTTCAATTCTTGCAGTTACGGGGCTTGGTTTTGTCAATTAACCAAGTCAGCCCCAACTTTTGCTTTGTCCATATACAGTCTTTAGTGTTTAGCAAATTAACAAGAGGGTCAAGTGAGCTATACTTGACCTTAAGTTGCATAGGCCTGGCTTATGAGTCATTCCTTACATGGTGATTGGATAACTGTTGACATCATGAGGGTTAGTGTCAGCACCACCCGAGAGGTGGAAGAGTGCCAACCATGGAATCAAACCACAATATTGCTCTACTACATCACTCAGAAAAGATCCAGCATCCTCCCCATTTTCACTGAAGAAGGAAAATTTCCTTTCTAGTGACTTTACTCAAGAACTAGCTTCCACAGAGGTTTTACGGTGTCCAGTTGTCTCACCAACAGGAAAAGCAGCATGATGTTTCTTTGCTGACTGTGGATGCCACATCTTGTCATACTTCCATCTTCTGGACTGGTTCTACCAGGTGCTCACATTGCCAGAAACAAAAACGAGTTCAGGCTTCTTTGCATGGTCTAGATGCTGGTATAACCAGCAATCAGATTGATTAGTGTGGCCAGGGTTTGGAAGACTGATGAAAAGAGATGCCAGGTCTGTGCCTGATCTGCTGGAAGTAGTAAGACCAAGGCACAGTTGGAAAGAAGAGTCAATGGAAGATTAAAGAGAGAATGAGATAGGTCGAGGCAATCTCTACCCAGCTCCCAGTGTGCAATTCTTAAAAGTAGAGGCTTAAAAAAAGAAGTGTTTATAAAGGACCATTTGGGCAGTTAAAAACAAAAAAAGAATTTATAGACGAAAGTGGAGTTTCTTGATCCACACTCTTGTGAAAAAGCTGTCTACTTCATGAAGTTATCTGCTTCAGAGGCCTGGGCACTGGCCCTAGAAATCTTTGCTATCAGGTCACTAGGGGCCTTCCTCTGATCATCGCAGTGCAATTTGCCATGGCTCCCCTGAATCCAGCAGGGTTTTTCTTTCATTTTTATGACAGTGTAGGTGGTTAACAGTACTTCACAAGAACCTTTCCAGTGGAGTGACAGCATGTGCCTTCTTCTAAAAGCTTTGACGTAAACACAATCTCTTGGTCAAACAGGGTGACAAGGCCTGTCAGTTAGCAGAGACCATGCTCCTTTCACCTGTTGGCAATGTGCTCCAAGCATATTAATTAGTGTTAGTACGTAGCCAGTCATGGTATTAAATTGTCCACTGAAATCCCCAATGTTTAGTCACTCTAGGAATAGGTTTATATGTCCATAGGTGTCGGTGGACGTGGGCTGACAGAACACTATTTCAAAAGGGGTTAATCCGTGTCTCCTAAGTGGAGCATTCCAGATTTTTATAAGGGCCAAAGGTAATGCTTCTGGCCATTTAACTCCAGTGACTTCACAGATATTTTTCAAAATCATTTTTATTTCTAAATTTTTACATTCCACTTGCCCTAAGGATTGGGGATGACATGGAGTAAGAAATGTAAATAAGTACCCCAGAGCCTTAGTAAGCAAGTGGTTTAAAATTATTCCCTGATCTGACTCAATCTCTAAGGAAATACCAAAAACTGAGATAAACTCAGTTACTCATTTCTTTACCACTGTTGTGGCATCTGTTCACCTGTTTGGATAGCATCAATCCATTCACCCCACATGCAAACAACAACCAAACAATGAGAAAAGCCTAATCTGTTCAATCAATTTGATGAGCAAAACAGTGTGTCAGTTTCCTCCGGAGATTTGATGTTACTTACAAACAGTACACTGAGAAATAATCTGGTCAGAGACATTATAGATCCCAAGGCAATGCCAACCATATATCAATATTTTCTTAACTATCCCCCCTTTGCACATATATCCCATATGACAGTGGTTCTCAACCTTCCAAATGCCATAGCCCTCTAATACAGTTCATGACCCACAGGTTAAGAACTGCTGCCCTTTGAGGTGAGACAAGTGCAAGTCAAAAAGTTAAAAAGGAAAAAGGCCATAGGGTGTCTGTTTGGTCCAGTATGCAATTTGTGTGATATTATAGGTCTATGGGCAATAGAGGTGTCATAAGAAATTAAGAAATGAGATTTTCAAATTGTGCCAACTGCAAGGCAGACCAACAGCATATTTGGATCCTGTGCAAATAGTGGCAGTTATCCCTTAGGCCAATGCACAAGTTCTAGTGAAGGATAGAACAAATTTGACTCAAGGCATTTTGGAGTGAGCTTTTGCCTGCCCTGAGACATTTTGTCCCAAGCAACAGTTGTCTGTACCCACTGGAGTCCAGACCTAGAGGCTTTATGGCCTGAATTCAGCTGGAATCTTTAAAAGAATAAGTCTAAGAGGGCAACCCATTTACAAAGCAAAAGATTATTAAAGTACTGAACAGGAACTGAACAAGAGTAGATCTCTGGGTAAAGGCTATAGAGTCTAAATCAGCTCAGAGAACGAGACAACATTGAAGGAGACTCTCAGTGTCTCTAAGGTATTCAGATTTACATCTGCTAACAGTTAAAGAGAAATTGGGAATCAGAGAGTAACAGAATCAAAAAGAAAATTGAGCAGAAGTCAATTACTGTACTCTTAAAGTCATGTGAACTAAAAAACCATTTCAGTTAGTCTCTATCTTCTTGATACAATATCTGATTTAAGCACTTATTATTTAAGCCAATTAATTAGAGCTCTTTCTGTGTAACTTGATAGTAAAATATCACATACAAATGACATATGTAGACACATAGACATATGGACACACAGACAGGAGCAGTTTTAATAGTTCTAATATAAAGAATTCATTTTTCCTGATCTTAAATATAACTATTTTTTATTCAGACAATCAACCCTTTCATTATTTATTTTATTCCCCAAGCAATTGTTAGCTGGGAAGCAATTTGCCTTTTACATAGATGACTCCTAGATAAAACAAGCCAGAAAATTTATATTTCAAAAGCACAGAGCTAGAATTTGAGGCCTAAGTATTATACCATAATTTGCTCGTACCAAAGGGATAAAAGGGGATATTGAAGTAAAGCTCTAGTTAAGACAAGAGGCTCAAATTTAAAGCAATGGTAAAGAGTTTCCAGCGATGCAGCCCTGCCCCTTAGGCATTTTCATAAACATCAATTTCTTTTAAAGATATAAATTTCTTCCATATAAGTATTTTAGGATATCCAGTTAAGGGCCTAAATCCTAGCACTTTGGGAGGCTGAGGCAGGAGGATTTCTAAAGTGGTTAATGATTAGATCTAATCTAATCCCGGACCCAGATCTAACCTGATTCCCACCATGGTACAGTGTCTCTTACAACTTTCAAACCAATTAAAATTGAAAACTTGCTCAAGCAAACTCAGAGAGCTAAAACAGAGTTCAACTGATGAAAGAATAATCAAGGCCACCAAACCAGAACAAGTTCAGAGACTCCAGACTTGACACATGGTTAAAGAAAGTTCATAAACAGTATATATAGTTCAGCATTCACCTTCAACAGTTTGGCTAAGATATGTTTGCTTTCAAGCATTTTAACTAGCAGGCCCTTCCAAAACCATAACTCATGAGCCATACTTAGTCAAGGATGCAAGAGGTGTCCCAAAGAGGTAAGAGACAGTTTCCCATCAGATCCAAAAGTCACAATAACAGGTCAAAGAAAGGAAAGTTTCACCAGCCATAAATAGAATTCATCCAACATTTCTGTGCAGCCTTATTTCCTAGGGTCTCAGCTTCTCAGTTGAATATCTATACAGTAAGATCTAAAAGCCCTACATTTCCCCACAAAGTACAGCAAATCAAAAGCTATGTGCTGAAGGAAAAAGGATCTACAAAACTGCCTTAAGTTACACAAATACTGCACCAGAACAAGTTCCTTCCCTATCTGAGGATGGACCTAGGAGGCTAAGTCAAAAGAACCTAGCTTTAACCATTAGGCCAGAAGGTAAATTGTCCTCAGATGTTAATCCCACAGGGGTAGTAGTCAAAGTATTTTTATCTTTGCTTTAGATCAGATATTTATTCTTCAATTAATCAAAAGAATTTTTAACACTAGCCACAACGTTGTGTCTTTTTAACCCAATTTCTCTATTAATACAAATAAGGCAATTGCTCCAAATAAGAGATCTCCAAAACTGAGTTTTAGAAAAATTAAGAAGTTTCTTTTTTTTAATTTTTATGAAATCATAGCTGTGTACATTAGTGCAATCATGGGGCACAATGTGCTGACTTCACATACAATCTGAAATATTTTCATCAAACTGTTTAACATAGCCTTCATGGCATTTTCTTAATCACTATATGAAGACATTTGTATTCTGCATTTAATAAGTTTCACCTGTACCCTTCTAAGATGCACCATAGGTGTGATCCCACCAATCCCCTTCCCCTCCCCTCCCTTGCCCTTTTTCCCATATTCTTGTGCTATAATTGGGTTTAAGCCTTCATAAGAAAGCTATAAATTAGCTTCATAGTAGGGCTGAGTACATTGGATACTTTTTCTTCCATTCTTGAGATACTTTGCTAAGAAGAATATGTTCCAGCTCCATCCCTGTAAACATGAAAGAGGTAAAGTCTCCATCTTTCTTTAAGGCTGCATAATATTCCATGGCACACATGTACCACAATTTATAAATCTGTTTATGGGTCGATGGGCACTTGGGCTTCTTCCATGACTTAGCAATTATGAATTGGGCTGCAATAAAATTCTGGTACACATATCTTTGTTATAATGTGGTTTTTGGTCTTCTGGATATATACCTAGTAAAGGAATTATAGGATCAAATGGCAGTTGTATTTTTAGATCTCTAAGTATTCTCCAAACATCCTTCCAAAAGGAATGTATTAGTTTGCCTTCCCACCAGCAATGTAGAAGTGTTCGCTTTTCTCCACATCCACGCCAGCATCTCTGGCTTTGGTTATGTGGGCTAATCTTACTGGAGTTAGATGATACCTCAAAGAACTTTTGATTTGCATTTCTCTGATGATAAAGGATGATGAGCATTTTTTTCATGTGCCTGTAGACCGTGCTCCTGTCTTCTTTAGAGAAGTTGCTCTTCAAGTCCTTTTCCCACACTGAGATGGGATCACTTGTTCTTTTCTTGCTAATACATTGGAGTTCTCTGTGGATTCTGGTTATTAAACATTGTCAGAGGCATTACCTGCAAATATTTTCTCCCATTCTGAGGGCTGTCTGCTAGCTATACTTACTATGTTCTTGGCTGTGCAGAAACTTTTTAGTTTTATCAGGTCCCAGTAGTGTATTTTTGATACTGCTTCAGTTGCCTGGGGAGTCCTCCTCTTAAAATATTCACCCAGGCCGAATCCTTCAAGAGTTTCCCTGCACTTTCTTCTAGTATTTTTATAGTCATGTCTGAAGTTTAAATCTTTAATCCAGTGAAAATCTATCTTAGTTAACGGTGAAAGGTGTGGATCCAGTTCCAATCTTCTACAGGTCACCAACCAGTTCAACCAGCACCATTTGTTAAATAGGAAGTCTTTTCCCCACTGAATGGTTTTGATTGGCTTGTCAAAGATCAAATAACAGTAAGTAGCTGGGATCATCTCTTGGTTCTCTGTTCTGTTCCATACACCTACCTCTCTGTTCTTCTGCCAGTACCATGCTGTTTTGATCACTATGGATTTATAGTACAGTCCCAGGTCTGGTAGCGTGATTCCTCGTGCTTTGTTTTTATTTCTAAGTAATGTCTTGGCTAGTCAAGGCTTTTCTGATTCTATATAAAATGAAGTATTATTTTTCCAAGATCTTTAAAATATGACAATGGAGTTTCAATAGAAATTGCATTAAAATTATATATTGCTTTGGGTAGTATGGACATTTTAACTATGTTGATTCTTCCCAGCCAAGAGCACGGTATATTTTTCCATTTGTTGACATGTTCAGCTATTTCTTTTCTTAGAGTTTCATAGTTGTCTTGATAGAGATCTTTCATGTCCTTTTTTAGGTAAACTCCCAAATATTTCATCTTCTTTGGCACTACTGTGAAAGGAATAGAGTCCTTGACTGTTTTTTCAGCTTGGCTATTGTTGGTATATATAAAGGCTACAGATTTATGGGTGTTGATTTTGTAGCCTGAGACACTGCTGTATTCCTTGATCACTTCTAAAAGTTTTGTAGTAGAATCCCTGCTGTTTTCCAGATATACAATCATATCATCTGCAAAGAGTGAAGGTTTGATCCCTTCTGACCCTATGTGGATACACTTGATTGCCTTTTCTTCCCTAATTGCAATGGCTATAACTTCCATTACAATGTTGAAGAGCAATGGAGACCATGGGCAACCTTGCCTGGTTCCTGATCTAAGTGGAAATGATTTAAATTTAACTCCATTCAGTACGATATTGGCTGTGGGATGGTTGTAGATGGCCTCTAGTAGTTTAAGAAATGTCCCTTCTATACCAATTTTCTTAAGTTTTCTGATCATGGAGGGATGCTGGATATTGTCAAAAGCTTCTTCTGTATCAATGAGAGAATCACATGGTCTTTATTTTTTAATTTGTTTATGCGCTGAATTACATTTATGGATTTACGTCTATTGAACCAGCCTTGAGACCCTGGGATAAAGCCCACTTGGTCATGGTGTATTTGTTTGATGTGATTCTGTTTGTTAGGATCTTACTGAATATTTTTGCATCAATATTCATTAGTGATATTGGTTATAGTTTTCTTTTCTTGTTGGATCTCTTCCTGGTTTAGGGATCAAGGTGATGCTTGCTTCATAGAATGTGTTGGGTAGTATTCCTTCTTTTTCTATATTTTGGAAAAGGTTGAGTAATATCGGTACTAGTTCCTCTTTAAAGGTTTGGTGGAATTCTTATGTGAAGCCATGAGGTCCTGGGCTTTTCTGTTTAGGGAGATTTTGTATAGTTGATGCTATTTCAGAAATTGATATAGGCTTGTTCAACATTTCCACTTCATTCTGACTAATTCTAGGAAGGTGACGTGCTTCCAAGTATTGGTCAATTTCCTTCAGATTTTCATATATCTGAGAGTAAAGTTTTTTGTAATATTCGTTAAGGATTTTTTGAATTTCTGACGGGTCTGTTGTTATTTCTTCTTTACCATTTCTGATTGATGAAATTAGAGATTTCACTCTTTTTTTCCTGGTTAGGTTAGCCAAAGGTTTATCTATTTTATTGACCTTTACAAAGAACCAACTTTTTGATTTATTGATCTGTTGTATAATTCTTTTGTTTTCAATTTCATTTAATTCTGCCCTTATTTTGGTTATTGTATCTTTTCTTGTGCTTGGTTTGGGGTTGGAATGTTCTTTCTTTTCCAGTTGCTTGAGGTGTCCCATTAAGTTGTTAACTTCCTCTCTTTCTGTTCTCTTGAGGAAGGCTCGCAGTGCTATAAATTTCCCTCTCAGGACTGCCTTAGCAGTATCCCAGAGGTTCTGATAGTTTGTGTCTTGATTGTCATTTTATTCCAAAAAATTGGTAATTTCCTTTTTAATCTCATCTATGACCCATCTATCCTTTAGCATAAGGTTATTTAGCTTCCATGTTTTTGTATGATTCCTGTTGTTATTGAGTTCAACTTTTATTCTGTGATGGTCCAAGAAGATGCAAGGAATAATTTCTGTTCTTTTAAATTTGCTGAGGTTAGACTTGTGACCTAAGATGTGATCGATTCTGTAGTACGTTCCATGGGCTGATGAGAAGAATGTGTATTCAGTTTTATTAGGATGAAATGTTCTGTAGATGTCTGTTAAATCCAGTTGTTGAATGGTTAAGTTTAAATCTAAAATTTCTTTGCTTAGCTTCTTATTGGAGGATCTGTCCAACACTGCTATAGGAGTATTAAAATCTCAAACTACTATGGAGCTGGAGGAGATCAAGTTGCTCATGTCTGTTAGAGTTTTTCTTATAAATTGGGGCACATTCTGGTTGGTTGCATAAATATTAATAATTGAAATCTCAACATATTGAGTATTACCTTTAACAAATAAGAAGTGTCCATCCATATCCTTCGTTAATTTGGTTAGTTTAAAGCCTATTGTATCTGCGAATAAGATTGCAACACCTGCTTTTTTTTTGCTTTCCATTTGCTTGGAATATAGATGATCATCCCTTCACCTTGAGTCTATATTTATCTTTTGAGGTAAGATGAGATTCTTGTACGCAGCAGATATCTGGCCTGAGTTTTTGTATCCAGTCAGCCAGCCTGTGCCTCTTTAGAGGACAATTTAAACCATTCATATTAATTGAGGATATTAATAAGCCTTTCAAACGTCCAGTGGACATTTTTAATCCTTTCACCACTGTGGAAGTTGGAATTTGATCAGAAGTTTCTGGATGAGTTTACTTTTGTGGTGGAGGATTACGCTGGTCATTATGGAGGATAGGTCTGAGAATATTCTGGAGGGCCAGTTTAGTTATGACAAATTTCTTCAACATGTGGATGTCATTAAAGCATTTAATTTCTCCATCATAAATGAAACTCATTTTAGCTGGATACAGGATCCTGGGTTGAAAGTTATTTTCTTTTAGGAGATTAAAAGTCAATGACCATCCTCTTCTTGCTTGAAAGGTTTGAGCCAAGAGATCTGCAGTTATTCTGATTTTTCCCCTTGTAGGTTATGTTTTTCTTCCATCTGGCTGCTTTCAGAATTTTCTCCTTCATGTTAACTTTAGTGAAGTTAATTATGATGTGCCTGGGGATGTCTTATTCGGGTTGAGTCATGCTGGGGTTCTGAAACTGTCTGCTATCTGAATTTCAGAATCTCTCAGCATATCTGGAAAGTTCTCTTTCATAATCTTATGAAGAAGAGACTCTGCGCCTTATGAGGCCACTTTGTCACTTTCAGGTATCCCTATAAGGAGAATATTGGTTTTCTTTGAATTATCCCAGGGCTCTCTCAGAGAATGATCCATTTTTGCCCTCCCTTTCTTTTCCTCTTTGGATGTTTGGGAGCTTTCAGAAGCTTTGTCTTCAATGTCAGAAATCTTTTTTCTGCTTGCTCCATTCTGTTACTGAGGGATTCTACTGTATTTCTCAGATCTTTGAGGGCTACAAATTGTTGTCTCAGTGTGTCAAAGTCTTTGGTCATTTTGTCTTTGAATTTCTTGACTTCTTGAGACAATTTTTGAAATGCTCCCTGAATTTCTAAACCCAACTTTTCCTCTATTTTATTGATCTTATTTGCAATCCAAATTCTGAATTCGGTTTCTGACATCTCAGCCATCTGTTTATGCATAGGATCTTTAGTTGTGTTTGCTGAATTGTTCCTTGTGGGGGGGGTTGATCTGCTCTGGTTGATCGTGTTGCCGGAGATTTTCCGCTGATTCCACCCCATGATTATTTTGCACCATTTGGCAAGATGAGCAGATAAGGTTAAGTTGGGTTGGGGATTCTAGGAGTAGTGATTGACCAGTCCTTTGCATGACAGCTGGGGCTGACATCTGTACCTTTTCCCCTAGAGTTTTGTCAACAACCTGTACAGTGCTACTGCCTGAGAAACTGGGGACCTTCTTGGTTTGCTGGGGTTAAGTGGCTCTGTCTTGTATTCAGCCAGTCTCTATATTACCCTAGAGAATCAGTTACTCTGGAATGAAGTCTGAGCTGTGGAGAAATACCAGCAGTTAAGTCACCCCACTCCCCAGAGGCAACAATTGGAAAAGGAAAATCAAACCTTCCCACTACCACACACCCAGGGTACCACTTTGGATAGTCCTCAGATGATTAGCCCAGTTGAAGAGGCCCCAATCAATTGTCCCAGTCAGCACCAGCCTCAGATGGGAGAGTTCAAAAGGGCAACTAGATAGCAGGGGTCTGCTGGCAACTCTAGTGTAACTAGTTCCAGTGCTCTGTGAGATCAGAAGGATCCCCCCACCCAGCAAATAAATTAGTCTGGGAAGGTTGATGCCTCCTTCCTCACCTTGGACCTGTGTCACACCCAGTCATTGGTAACCCTGCAGGGCTGTGATGTAGTTCCCTCCAATGAGCAGATGCTCCAGGGGGTTGTACCTGCCTGAGTCACAGGAGATCTGAGTCTCTTCAGCCAGGCCTCCACTCTCTGCCACTCTCTGTCACTATTCAGCAGAGGGAGGTGACCCTGACAACCTCGGGTGCTTGATAGGGGCTGGAGCGATTCCCTCAGTTCCAGCCCTGTCCCTGATTGATATTGTTGACAGAACAGAACAACTTCACAGAATTTGTTTCTGTCCCTGCTATTTTCACCCTTTATCTCAGCTTTGATCCCCTGAGGGCCAGATGCGTCTGAAGCTCAGTAAAGCAGTCTTCTGGGTCAGCCCCTCCCTGGGTGTCTGCTGTCTCTGTGCTCCACTTAGGCTAGTTGCACCTCAGGCATACCCTTTACTCCAGGAGCCTGTGCTCTGTCTCAAATCTGTTCCATCAGCAGCCACCACCAGAGAAGATGCCCGGCCTCCCCAGGTTGCCCAGAGAGACTGGGAGTATTCCCTCAAAATATCCCCAGGGATGTGAGCCCCACCATCACCATTCCCACTGCTGCCAGTGCCTCGGGGTACCGCCTCTCCCTCAGCTGATTATCTTCTCCTTACTCCAAGCCAGAAAGTCAGCACAGCTCAGCAACAGTCCATGCCCCGTCTATACCCCTCTAGAAAATGCCCACGAATCTGGACTCCATAGGGGACAGGCTTCCAGGCCTCAGGGTGAGAGTGGAGGGGAGTGCTGGGAATTCAAAATTGCAAGTAAAGAGTATATACAGTTTTATACAGTTTTGTGCCTGGCAGGAGGGTGCCATGGCACCTTAGTAGGGGAAGAAGGTCCGGTTTTTAGAAGGTCTCTCCTGTGGGGTAAAATGGGAGGACATTTGAACTCTGCTTGCTTGTTTGTATGGAGGTATGGAGTATACTGAGAGCCGTTCTTATGGGGGAGGGGCCTCCCATCTGCTTGGCGATGAATTTTGTACCTTTTGTTTATATCCTTGGGATCACAGGTCACCTCAGCAGGGTTGATGTGCGTTCTTTGACCTTCTCTTTTGGTTCTGATCTGAACCATTGGCTTTCTTGCTAAATTTATGTCCTTTAACTCTCTTTCTGGACAGGAGCCTCTGTGGAAAGCTGGCTACAGACCGCCATCTTGGCTCTGCCCCCCAGATTTTATAATTTAGATTGAGATATCCCCTAGTCATTGACTCTTCTTTCATTTCTGACATGCTGTTAATCCCATGCAGTGAATTTTTTTTTCAGATATTTATTTTTCATTCCTAGAATTTAGAATTAGTTCATTTTTATAGTTACCACCCATCTGCTGAAATTTCCCATATATCCATTCATCACAAACACATGTATCTGTAAATTCTTGAGCATAGTTAAAATAGCTATATTAAAATCTTTATTAGCTAATTCAGAAATCTGGGTCATTTTAGGATTGATTTCTTTAATTGCCTTTCCTCCTGACTATGTATCTAGTCATTTGGGATTATATACTGGATATTACAAAAATGAATACATGTTAGAGACTGGATTCTGTTATTTCTCTAACTATTGATTTCTTTGCTTGTTTTATCAGTAGTTTAATTGGTATGACTCAAATCTAGTTTTTGTCACTGCTGCCTTGGGTAGCTCCTAAAATTTTCTGTTCAGTTATTTTTGCCTTAGAGGGTGAACTGGAAGTTTGTCCCAGCCATGCATAATTCTGGGGCATCCTGAGATTTTCCCAAAAATTTGATGCTCCACCTTCTGTAGTTTCTCATTTCCCTAATTTCCCCTTTTATTTTTATCTGATTTGGTAGTTCTAGACTCTGTCCTCTGGGTCTTAAAACCAGTACTACTATAGGGGTTTCTATCCAAGATTTAGCTAACTTGCTTATTCTGACTGGGGTGTGCCCTCAGGCCAAAAGCCTTATCAATGGGGCATCCACTTAATTCAATTTTCTTCCTCTCAGTTTTGACCCACTTTCAATTTTTGCCTGCTTACAGTTTCTCTCCAGGAAATTTAAGGAGCTGTTTTTAAATGTTGTGAGTAGTTTGTAGTGATGTGTGGTATACTCATACCATACTCACAGAAGCTACCTCTACCATTCTAGCAAAAAAAAAGAAAGAAAGAAAGAAAGAAAGAAAAGAAAAGAAGAAGCTGCTCACATCTCTTTGGTCATTGCCTTTGAAGAATGGCATACTCATACTCTAACATCCTACACAAAGATGTTAAAGCATCTAGGGAGATTCTAAGAAAAGTTCTTTCAGTAAACGATTCCTTAAAACACAAAATAGATGTCTTCCTTGATGTGGCATTGCATACCAACATTGTTTTTACCCCTGTTTCTGTGTGTTAAATCAGAGAGAAGGAGATATTCTATTTTTAATAATAGGAAAAAAGATATGAATGCCAGACGTAATAAAGTGCTACTTAGGAATGCATCAAAGCTTCTGGCTAAATAACATAGATTAAATACAAATGTCTATCTATACTTCTTCCTAAGTCTTCATAAAGGATAACAGAAAAGAAATTTTTTTTAAATACTCAGAAGGACAAAAAGAAGACTGTAGACAACAAAAGTACACTTTGAAATCTGGCAAATAGTTTAACTATCAGTAACTGCATTAAACTAGAGAATACAGAGCTTTGAGTATTTTGAGGGAGAAAGCCAAATAGCTAGTCATTTCCACACAAAGCTTCAGAAATCCTCAGAGATTGGAGACAACTGGTCCTTTAAGGCAGATGTGCAAAATGGAACTGAAAACTGGAGTATGGGTTAAACATCTTTAAAAGAGAAGCTAGACTTTGACTATTCCCTTTCCAATTCTGCTCCATCAAGGGAAAACCTAAGGTCTATTTTTGGAGAGGTTTTATCAGGAAGACTCTGAATTTGAAGACAGCAAGTACATTTGAGGTTGGACGGTGAGTTACTGTGCTGAGATCAGGGGGCTTATGGGAAAATCTTCCCACTGAAGAGAGATTTGTTCCCTACATGACTTATGAAAGGCAGGCAGCCAGGATTACACACTTAAGGTTAGAGATTGTTGAACTGCTTTCTGGGGAAATCCATCTTCCCGGAAGTAAAGACCTGTAGCAGGAATTTTTTACCAGAGGTTCTGTGTAAACTTGAAGGAAAACAATAATTCATTTTTATGTTCACTAACCTCTGAAAATTAACCTCTGAAAGTTAGCATCTCTGTCATTTCTGAATATAGGCAACAAACCATCATAGTACCTGTGACTTTGTGACAGTAGGAATCACAGTTATTCCCTTATTACATTATTTATGGCATATATCTCAAAGTAACATTTATAGTCACTATTATTTTAAAATTACAGTAGTATTACACACAGCTCTAGAGTTTATTATGTGTTGCATTAATAAAAAGTACATATTACTATATAAAAGATTTAATTTTTTAATATTTTGATAACCAGATTATGATATAATTAGTTTCATGCATTTAAAGACATATTTCTGAAGCAGAGTCCATAGGCTTCACCAGACTGCCATGGTACCAAAAATGTTTAAGAATCTCTAAGCTACATACATAGGAATTTGGAGATTTCCCCAAACAAAAACATGATCTGATAGTAGCAAACCTACAGTGAGATTCACAAACTGATAAGCCACTCTCATGCTTTCAAGTTGGGTGCTATTTAGTCTCACTTTCAAATATAATTTGAAAGCTCAGGAAGACCAGACCTTGGAGGAAAGCCTCTACTGTGAAAGTTAGAGATAGAGAAAACAAACAGAAACAAAACAAGAAAAAAGTAGAGGAGAGAAACAAAGTGGTGAGAAAATAAAGATATGATAGAAACATCATAATTAGCATCCTCAGAGAAATAAAAGACTGTATTACATCCATAAAACAAGACCACAATATTATGGACCAAAAAAAAAAAAAGCACTCTTGGAAATTATATTAAGATAGCTTCAACAAAGAATTCAACAGAATTCAACAGATAATTAGAAAACAATATTAAGGAAAACATTATTCTGCATCTTTCCAGGAAGTAGAGGGAAAAGTCAAATATAACTATTTTCCACTTACAAAACTTTGTGCCTCTTAGTAAACACCTTCTGAATTCCCTTCTGCACACTGTCACTCCACTATTCTGTCCCTTTTCTTACCCACTTACCTAATCAGTGATAGATGTTAGAAATAAGGAAAGGTTTGAAACAGGTTGGTTGCAAGCGGAGCACCAGCAACTTGCTCTTTCTCGGT
This sequence comes from Perodicticus potto, assembly GCA_963574655.1. Classification (NCBI taxonomy): domain Eukaryota; kingdom Metazoa; phylum Chordata; class Mammalia; order Primates; family Lorisidae; genus Perodicticus; species Perodicticus potto. The sequence goes on along the minus strand of CAUYRH010043170.1, from coordinate 36,488 downwards.
AGCTGAATACCTGATCACAGAAGGTTTGTCTCTCTGGCAATCACTATTGTTGCTCACTGTCTTGGTCCATTCAGGCCCTATGTTAGTCTGATTTGTGCTGCTATCAGTGAAATTCCTGAGGCTGGGCAATTTGTAAAGGAAAATGTTTTATCAGACTCACAATTCTGCAGACTGTACAAGAAGCATCATGCCAGCATCTGTTCCTGGTGAGGGTTTCAAGGAGCTTCCAAACCAAGAAAGAGTGAAGTGAGAGCAGGTGTGTCCTGTGATAAGAGAAAGCACAAAGAGAGAGAAGGTGATGCCAGGCTCTGTTAAACAACCAGCTCTCACATGGACTAATAAGGGAGAATTGACTCATCGTGGGGAGGCACCATGAGGGATCTGCCCCCAAGACCCAAACACTGCCCATCATTCACACACTGGGCCCCACATTCAACAATGGGGACTGAGTTGCAACACAGCATTTGGAGGAGTCAAACATCAACACCATTATCAGGCTGATAATAACAAAGTACCATGGACTGGGTGACTTAAAAAACAGAAATTTATTTCTCGTAGTTCTCTAAGCTGACAAGTCCAAAAGCGAGGCATGGGCAGATGTGGAGTCTGCAGAGATCCTTTTCTCTTATAGATGATGCCTTCTCACGGTGTCCTAACACTGTGGAAAAGGGATAAGCAACATCCCTGGGGCCTAGTTTATAAGGGCACTATCCCTTTCCAGTCACCTCCTCAATAGCTGCCCTCCTAACACCATCAGATTGGCAATTAGGTTTCAACATACGAGTTTTGGGCGGACACAGACATTCAGACTATCGCATTCACCAAATGTTTCTAGCTCTCTACCCATCAGCTTCCTGGCAGGGTTGCTCCACCTTGCTCAGTAATCCTGGTTAAGCATTGCTCTTGACTTGCTTTGGTCAGTAAAGCATGCAGCACTCGCGGAGAGAAGTTTTCAGAGCTGATTCATATTTGGCACGTGCTCTTCTCTGTCAATTTACAGCCTCTGCCAACCTAAGCAGCTGAGTGCCCATATAGGACAAAGCCCCCTTTCTGCTAGCCCAAACCAGACACAAACATTGAGACGTAAACCTTGCTTGGACCAGGCACTGGGAGCCAGAGGTGCTGCAGCAAAAGCCAGAATCCCTACCATCTACCTCCTTGCATCTGTTCAATCTCTGTTCTGTACTGTGAACCAAAGAGAATTGCTGCAAAATAAGAATAAGATACAAAAAACAGACTTGGACCTCTTAATGACTGAGCCTTGACTTTGATGCCTGACTTACTTGGAGTAGGTTGATTTTAAATCAAATACTACATGTATCTAGACTTGATTTCAGCACCACACAGTCACTGAGTCCTTGCATTTGCCATTATTTCTGTCTGGTAAACTCTTCCCGAGACCTTTCTTGATCCTCTAATCCATTAATTAACTTAGGCTCATCAATCACAGCTCTTCTCCAACATCATTTCCCTAGGAAAAATCTCTGAACCCACACACAAGGTAAGGTTCCTTACCCCTAAACCTAAACTTTCCTAAACAGAACTTAACAGTATTTACTATTACATACTCTTTGGCACCTTCGCTTGACTGGAAACCATGAAGACAGAATCTTATCTGGGTCTGACACACAGTAGGGGCTCAATAAATGTTTATCAAATGAATGTAGCACCAAGAAAGCTGAGCTTTAACTCTGGGAAATATAGAAATGATATCGTTTGAGGGAAACACAGAAATAAAGGTCAAGGCACAGGTGAAAACAGACCCCATTAAACGACTGTGGGGTGGTGGTACCCAGGTAACACCAAGAGGCACAGACATTTCCATTCCAGTGTCTCAGGGCTGCTGCTGTTATAAAAATAGTGAATACAAATCAAAGGGAAAAAGGGATCATTTTCTTTCTTCCTATGTGCTGAATTTTAAAAGCAAAGCTCCAGGCCCTTTATAACCACATTCGAGTGACTCCTGTTATGCTTTCCTAAAATGAAAAACTCTGAAGTATGGAGGAAATGATATTTAAAATGACCTAAGGTGACTGACTTATACCTTCCCAAAAAGTCTTAAGTTCCTGCTGTCCCTGATTTTGAATGTTACAACTTGACATCGCCTCTCTTTGATGAGGTACACTGTCTTAATTCACACAGATTGCACCTCTGCTTAGTGTGGTCTGTCTTTGATAACGTACACTATGTGTCTTAATTCACACACACCATACATAAACCCATTTGTTATGAGAATAAAGTGTGTCGCAGAAAAGCCTGCATGGCTTTCAACAACAGGTTACGTCTGCCCTCTTTTGCATACTTCTTAGGCAGCTGAAAACTGAATTGGCACAGGAGACATGCAAACTCACTGATGCTTATCGGATAGGGAAGTTATGAACAGCCTCCCATGGAACTCCCTCAGAATTCACTCTGTTCTGCAGGGTGATGGAGAAACTGAGGTGTATCCCTTGGAGGGTGGGAATTGAGAGTGGCCACCAACTCCTGTGGCAGCACAGAAAGGAACTTTCATAATGCAGGTGTTATGAAACATAAAACAAATGAAATGAGAGAACTCCTGGTTTTTAGAGGGTGCTGTAATAAAACTTGCTTTAGGACTCATTGACTTGACTCCCAGCCATGAGGCTAGGAAATAGTCAGTAAGAATCTCACAACCCTTCCTTCCATTTTCCAAATAAATACAAAGAGCAAAACTTTAATAATGTAGTTCTTTATCATAGGAAATTATTCTGAGCTGAGCCTCTTTCATTCTTCCTTTTATCACTTTTATAAATCCTCCCCCCAATTGGTGTTCATTCTACAAAGGGCCTTCTTTTACTGGCTTATTCTTTTATCCAGTGGAGACTCTCCCTTTGGGCCAGGCTGTGTCTGTGCCACCCTGCACTAGCAGTTGTGGTATCAAGAGACACCTCTCTAGTGACTTGTTGGAAAATGAAATGAATGAATGAATTAAAGAATAAAAGTTCCAGATAAGATAGATCTCTGTCAGAGCTATTCTGTAAAATGAGAATAGTCATAAGGAGCAAAATTAATTACATAAGATCCGTGCAAGCAGCTTTTACTGTACCTATCTATATCTGTCAATCCCAGCAGGAATAAATAGCACACTCTCACTAGAAAGTGAGGGCGGTTTAACAAAAGTGTCCTTTTTAAAGGTTGCAAGCAGGAATCAGAGAAGCCAACAAATGATGGCACAATATTCTGGGCTATCAACAGGAGAGAGCATCATCCCTAAGCCTGAAAAAGGCTAGGAGGGAGCCAGTGCCAGACTCCAAAGAGCATCTGTGAGAACCATGGCTCTCTGAAGAGGAAGGCGGCCAACTGGCAGCAACACTGATGAGGAAGCTGAGGGGGGATCAAAGGGTTCCTTCTCTGTCTTCTCTTAACCCTTGTTCTCCTGCACCAAGCGAAAGCCAAAAAGGAGTCAGAGAGCAAGCTGGTCTCTAGATACAGCAGATATAGTCATTATGGGTCAGCCTTCTGGATTACTGAGCAAGATGCATCAGGAGGGACAAGAAGAAAATACCCAGCACCTTGACACATTATGGAGATGCAATGTGACCACTGCCTCAAAAACTGAGTCAGGTGGAGTGAAAAAGCTGCAACTCATGCATTTAGTCGCTCATTTAACAGTAACTGTTTATCAAGCCCCCTATTATGTAAAGAAACTCTGCTGATTTCTAAAGAAACAAGGCATCATTTCTGTTCTCAATATGGAGTAATAGAGAAATTAGATAGGCAGACAAATGAGAATATACTGTAGTGATATTAGTGAAATATGAACAACGTATTTTTGCAAGATCATTATGAAATTCGGGTTACAAATCACTTACACCGATTTGAAGTAAATGCTGACACAGTGCCAGAAATAATGGAAAGTGGCATGCCACAGGTGCTTCCATGTCAGTGGTACAAGTAGCCTGGGATGCCAGATTTTATTTTATTTTTTTATTTTTTTATGTTTTGAGACAGTCTCACTATTTCTCCCTCGGTAGAGTACCGTGCATCACTGCTCACAGCAACTTCAAACTCTTGGACTTAAGCAATTCTCTTGCCTCAGCCTCCCAAGTAGCTGGAACTACAGGTACCTGCCACAATACCCGGCTACCTTTTTGTTGCAGTTGTCATTGTTTATCATGCCCAGGCCAAGTTCGAACCTACCAGCCTCAGTGTATTTGGGCAATGCCCTAACCACTGAGCCATGGGCTCCAAGTCACAGGATTTTATATTATTCAAATCAATCTTTCAGTCCTAAATTCTGAGCAAAAGCTTCTAGGCTTTTTGCCATAAAAGTGTAAGTGATTGGTTTTTATGTAAACTGGTATTTGCTAACATTCACTTTTGCAATCTTTTCATTCTCGGGACCAATACTAACCATTGAATTCAAAACTCAGGTACACACGCACAAAGACCAACACTACTTCCAGAATAACAGCAGCAATAGCAACAACCTAGTTGTAATGGTTATGTCAAAGTTCAACTGGGCTAAAGGACACCTAGATAGATGGTAAAGCATTATTTCTGGGTGTGTCTGTGAAGGTGTTTCTGAAAGAACTTAGCATTTGAATCTATAGAGTGGATGGAGGTCACTGCCATCAATGTGGGTGACATCATCTAATCCCTTGAGGGCCCAGTTAGAACAAAAAGACAGAGAAAGGGAAAATTTGCTCTGTTTGAGGTGTTCCTGGTTCTCATTCACAGACCTTCTTTCTCAGGGATGTACGCAATTGGCTCCCCTGGTTCTCAGGTCTTTGGACTCTGATTGAATTACATCACCAGCTTTCATGGTTCTCCAGGTTACAGATGTCATATTCTCAGCCTCCATAATCCTGTGAGCCAATCCCCATACCAAGTAAATATATATACATATACACACACACAGACACACACGCATTATATACACATAATATTATCCGAAACACTTGGGAACCAGAACGTTTCAGATTTCAGGGGTTTTTTTATTGTAGAATATTTACATTGTGATCTCACCCTTTATCCTTCTAAATACGGATCAAAATAGGGTCAAAATTGTTTTCACATAGTAAATGAGAAAATATCATGAATGTTATATTAATCAGGTTGATGAAAATATCTCCAATTGTATGTGAAGCCCACACACTGTTCTCCTTGACTGAATTATTGTGCACAGCTATGACTCAATAAAAAAATAAATAAATAAATAAAATAAAATAAAATGAGACTTCTGCTGGACCACTGGGAGAGAGGCAGGGGTTCTTTCCTGCTCTTGAATATAAGAAGATACAGGCTTTTCTTGCCTCGGCCATCTTGCCATCAGAGAGCAAAGCAAGTCTGAGAATTCAACCAAGAAAGAGAAAGTGGAAGTGGGAAGTGGAGAGAGAGCTTGAGATTTGCCTGAACTCCTGGCCTGACGCAAGCCCTTTTGCTGACTTTTTAATTACCTGGATCAATAAATTCAATTTTTGCTTAAGGAAGCTTAAGTTGGGTTTTTGCCTGCAATCAAGAGGAATACTAACTAATGCATTATGTTAAACGAGGCTAGGATGGAGAGAATAAGAATGCCCCCAAAATATAATCCCTGTCGTAATGTACAAGACCTAGGAATATTTTCAGTTACCAATATGTAGAGAACACAGAAAGATAATTACCTCTGAAGATCACTCCTTTTTACAGATCTATGTCTATAGGTCAAAAGTCTGTTCAATTACTTATTTAAAAGTCAAGTACTTTTTTTAGTGTCATTTAGACTCACACGTTAGCTATGACCTCAAATTGGGTGGAAGTAAAACCATTAGAGAATATGTAAAGATATTTTCTATAGAAAAATTAAAACTTGAGATGCCATTTTATTTAAATATTTTACCCATAGTTAAAAGAATTGAATTAGTTTCAACTTTTTGAACACTGACTCGCTCACAATTATTTTTCACTAAATATTTTGTAATAATACATATATCTAATATGTTAGTATTTAGTAAGTTTTGTGTGCAGTATGTTGTTTCAGACTATTTAAAAAGAGAAAAATATAAGATGTATATTATACACATTCCACACCAAACCATGGTGCCCACTCACCCATGCACTATCTCCCAAATTCTATTAATGAAGACATTGACATTCAGGAGTTATAGAACACAGTGGAAGAACCATATTTTAGCAAAATGTGTACACAAGTTGAATGTTAGATGTGGCATAATTTACCTTATAACATAAGACCACTACTTATTGTAACTACTGTGCCACATTCTGTAAGATTCATAACATGGATGGAAAGAAGTATTTTAAGATGATGGATCTGTATCTGATATTGTTATAACACTGGTATGGTATTGGCATGCATTTGGGACTAACACAAAGCCGTTACCTAGTTCTAGATACCATGATAATTTCAAGGAAACATTATCTGGATAGTCTTATCTTTAGAATATAGAAGGAAGAGCTCAGACTTTGGTCAGAGTTTTCTAAGAATTTGGACACACCTATATACTGCTACGTGACCTTGAACAAGTTAATTATCTAAGCCTGTATTTCCTAATGTTAATAATGAAATAACCATTTTAGCTGTAGTGTTATTACTATGATTATACATCCAATGCTTGATCAATGAGGGTATAAAGTCACAGCCTGCTCAGGATACCTCTGCAAGGCCAGGTCTGGAGCTGCCTGGGGGAGAGACAGAGACCTTCCCTATGACTAAATGGAACTCAACTTCTTCTGTTGAGTCCTGCTTTCCTCATTCTTTCAGATGTTGATCACAATACCATTTAATGTCCTAAATGAAAATCTTCTTCATAGAGTCTATGTTAGGAAAGACTAACCCAAAACACTCTCACCTAGTAAGAATTGAATCAATATTAGCCATGATGAAGACAGTGTTTATGAAGATGAAGAAGAGTGTAGAAATAGAAACTTCATTGTTTTGTTTTGATAAAGTCAATCTTAAATATGTATAGAAACTGTTTCCTTAAAGTATGATCTCTAATAGCACAGGACAACTCTAATGTTAAAAGCAGAGCTGCTGACAATTATGACTGGCTACTCTCCACTAACAATCAGCTTAGTAGAGTGTATCTACACTGACACTTCCATTGTCAACCTGGTGATTATTTGTTTAGCTATTTCTATTTTTGAGATTTTATCACATTGAATAAGTGTTGATCAAAAATTTTTTTAAAAAACCTCCCTCGACAACAGTTTCCTCTAAGGGCCTTTCATAAACTAATATTCCATAATTCTGTAATATTGATGGCGATACCTGAATAATACATTCTCTGAGAAATAAGGCCATTTAAATACCAAAACTGTCCTTGAAAACGCTCATAAATTATGCAAAGCAGCGGTAGTGTGAAACAAGTAATTCTAGTCACAATAGGCAAACTGCAATTGCGAAAGCATTAGAGTGTCAGGAAAAATAATCCCAGCGTTTGTCCTCTCGGAATCAGAGGACAATGATGCATAGCATGGCTTAGTTTCGGATGTTGGAAAGCTTCCAATAATGGATAAACATTGTTATACAAATTGGAGTGCTGGGAAAGACATTGGAGATGACCCCATCAAATCTCTGTTGGTAAATGAACTGAGGGCAAGTAAAATTAAAGGCCTTGCCTATGGCCATCTAACTAGTAAGGGACAGAGCTTATATTCCAAAACAGCTCTTTGCACTTTTCTGGCCACTTCACCTTGACTCCACTTACATGTTCTTTCTTTTTATTAGATGTTGGGCCAACCCAAGAAAACTCTTTCCTCCTCCTTTTTTTTTTTGAGACAGAGTCTCTTTATCACCCTCGATAGAGTGCCATGGTGTCACAGCTCACAGCAACCTCCAACTCCTGGGCTTAGGCAATTCTCTTGCCTCAGCTTCCCAAGTAACTGGGAACACAGGTGCCTGCCACAACGCCCAGCTATTTTTTGTTGCAGTTTGGCCAGGGCCAGGCTCGAACCCGCCACTCTTGGCATATGTGATCACCGCCCTACCCACTGAGCCACAGGCACTGCCCTCTCCTCCTCTTTTTTATTCATCAATTATTCTCTGTGCTTAGCCTGAGCCCAGGAAGGTGTCTTTTTCTCTAATATCCCTTTACGAAATTTCCATCTGGGAATTTCTACAAGATATACATTTTTCTATTATATCTGAAATTACTAACTATTATGAAATAAGGCATAATGCCATAATACACAAACTCATAATTTTAATAAATCCATTTGCTTTCTATATGGTTTTTGCCAATACTAACAAAGTTATAGACAAATGTAGTGAAAGTTAAAACGATCTCTTCATTTACATTTATCAGTGTAGTCTTTGGAATAAAAGAATAAAGAAAAATATTTTGTCTGGTTCACAAAATACTATTTTAATGTCAATGTAGGCCCCAAGTAGTCTCAAACAATTTGATAAGCTAGCAGGTTTTGGAGATGTTTTTTCCAAGCATTTTACAAAGTTTGATAAGTGATACTATAAACTTTAGATTAAAATAGTTCTCAAAGCCACCTCAGGAAGATTATTAAAAGGTACTAAGAAAACAAATTTTTAAAAAGCTGAAGATTAATTTTTTAAATAAAGATTTTTAAAACATTCAGATAAAAATGGTTTTGACTGACTTTATGAATGAGAATTTAAAGTCAATGGGATAATCATAATAAACTGAAGGTGGATCAAATGTTCTTGAATAATAAAGTGTTCTCAACAGAACTGAAGTATCCGACATAAACTCTCTTAACATATATAACTTATCTGTACCAAAGATATTCTTCAAGACAAACATAATTTAGCCTGGTGGCAGTTTCTAAGGCAGATGTTTCTTAACATCTGTACACTAAGTACAATCATTACCAGTGCAGTGAATTCCATACAACACAGATACACAGAGACCTGTCTGAGTCCTTTGAATTACTTATGAAGTAGATCTTTTAAGAGTTTCATGTACTTCCATCTTTATTTTATAATTTAAAAACAAATGCATGCTCCAGATAAGAAGAACATTTCAGGTATCTAAGTAATCCTGGAAGGGGAAGGTGGGAAACCCACTCATTTTTTCTAATCATTATATTCTATATTCTATAATTTTTGCCAATTTTCCTATGTTGTTCTGCCTTAATAGAAATAAAAGGTACAGACATCTATGCTGTGTTTAGTTCTTGATGTGAACTTTACATGCTGCCCAGAATATGTTCTTTCTTATTCAGAAAGTTCCTTCATGGCATACATTTTATAAAAACAGATGAGAAAGTAAACATTGTTAGCCAATACTTTTGAAACCAGGTTTTTACCTGCCAAAATACTGCCATGGCTAGGTGGTCATAAGAATATTTGTTGTATGTTAAGTCCAGCTCGGCAGGAAATCAAAATAATTCCTAGTCAAATAAACAATTTCAATCTGTTACAAGAAGGAGAAAATCCATTAAATTTGGTCAAAATCAATCAGATTTGATTTTCTAGTTAATTCAATTAGTTCTAGTAAGGAATCCATTGATGAACTGCTGCTTAATAGGTATAATTTCAAAACGCTAATATTTGCTTCCATTAATTTTGTACCTGCCAAGAACAAGCTTCTGGTTTATCCCTTTAAATACATAATCTCATTTAATCCCTAGAACAGTACTTAAAATTAGATGATGTCATTCACCTTTCACAGTGAGTGAAATAAGACTTAGAAAGGAAAAGCAGCCTGTCTGCTGACCGATGAGGAGTAAATGGCTGGGTTGTAGTTTACTATCTGGTTCCAAAGCTTTTGAAATTTTCATTCTACCATGTTGTTCTTTTTTATACATCATGTGCAAGGATTAGAAGAGGGTACAAGTCATAGGCCATCACAGACTGGCCTCTCCCTCTGGCCCTCCCCAGCAGTCCTGGAGGGCTGGCTGGCTGAAGGTAGAAAGTAGGGAGCAAAGCTGAGTTGCACACACACACGTTTTAATCCACAGGGGTTATGATGTGACCACCCTGATTCAAAACACAGCACGTCACAAATGGGGTTGGAAGTGCTAAGCCCTCTAGTGTAAATTTTCCCAAAGACTTAGACAAACACTAAGCCTGTCTCTTCCCTAAGACCAAGCCATACCTCCTTGTGAGGATTAATTTAATGTGTCAACTTGGGGGGCCCAGGAGGCTTAGCCATTTTGTTAGAAGTTAATTCTGTGTTTCTCTGTTAAGGGTGTCTCTGGATGACATTAACACTTGAATCAGGAGGCTGAGTAAAGCAGACTGTCCTCCCCAATGTGAGTGGATGTCATACACTCCAGCGAGGGCCTGAATTTAAGAAAAGCCAGAAGGAAGAATTTGTTCTCCGACTGCCTGCCTGAAAAGAGGCATCAGTCTCTGCCTTCAGACCGGACCATGTATCTTTGGCTCTCTGACTGTCGGGCCTTCAGACTTGACTTGGAACTCAGGCCATTGGTGCTTCTGCTTCTCAGGCTTTCAGTCTTAGAGTGGAACCACACCATGGTTCTCTTGGGTCTCCAGCTTGCCAACGACAGATGGAGGATTTCTCACCTCCATAACTGAAGAAGCCAGTCACTTACGTAATAAATGAACAAACGTACATATAGACATACACGTACGCAGGGTATCCCAAATTTAAGGCCTGATCTTGCTATGTTGTCCAAGACGTCCTCAAACTCCTGGACTCAAGCAATGCTTCTCCTTCAGCCTCAGCCTTCCAAGTAGCCAAGATTGCAGGTATGTGCCACTGTGCCCAGCTTCATTCTGTTTTTACACTTAATACTTACACTGGTCATTCTTGAAAGAGCAAATGTGGCTTGATAACCATTTTCTGTTTGAATACCACTGACTGTGCCACAGAATGACTGACCCAGTGCACACATGTCAGTTGTGCAAATCCCAGGCTCTGTTTATCTTTTGTTGATGGATTTAGGTGTTTGTGTGTTTCTGGTTTCCCACATCTGTTGCTAAAATGAAGTGCTATATGCTGATTCACAATTTCCCCATTCCTCTTCACTACCGAATCCAGTAACAAGGACAGAAGAACAGAAATCAACTATCTGCAGCTTATTCTCCTCTGCAAGTGGAAGCAAACACCCAGTGGTAGAAATATGCCTTACTCAAAGTTACTCCTGGAAAGACAGACTGGATGTATAAAACTCATATTAATTACCCCCAAATAGCCGAGGATGAATAAAATAATAGGCTTATTAACATTCAACAGTCCTGCTTAGAATAGAGAGGACTGGAAAGAAAGATTGAAGTTAGTTAAAAACAAGTATAGGTTCACTACTGAGCTTTTTTCTCAGAATGAATCTTCTACTCCAAATTTTTTTGATGTTATTAATGACAATGTAGACTCAAGTGACAGGTCCCTTGGGTTAAAATTCTAGCTTACTAGCTATACAACTTAAGCAAGTTATGAAATTTCTCTGATCTTCAGTGTCTTCCTCTATAAATGAAAACTATGATACCACCTACTTCCTAGGGTTGTTTTAATGAGGAAATGACTTTAAACTCTTGTAAATGACAGCAGCAGTCCCCAAGCATTTTGGCACCAGGGACCAGTTTCATTGAAAATCCGTTTTGCACAGACCAGGCAGAGCGGTTTTGGTATGATTCATGCGCACTGTATTCCCACCTCAGATCATAAGGTGCATATAACCTAGATTCCCAGCATGTGCAATTTACAGTAGGGTTTGCGCTTCCATGGGTCTCTAATGCCACTGACGATCTGCCAGTAGGTGGCGCTCAGGTGGTGATGGGAGTGATGGGAAGCAGCTGAAAATACAGAGGAAGCTTTGCTGGCTTGCCTGCTGCTTACCTCCTGCAGTGTGGCCCAGTTCTGAGCAAGCCACAGACTGATACCTGTCTGCGGGCCCAGGGACTGGGGACTGCAGATATAGAGAACCACTGGGGTGGAAAACTTGCGGTCTTCATTTTTAGCTTCAACTAGATTTACTAGTCCTTTCATTTTCAGAAGTTGTTCATTTATTTATGAAAGGTTTATTGTTGCTGCTGTTCTTTTTGAGAGCTGGAAAACATGTCTTTGGATAAAATACTACAGTGAAAGTATTTTGAAAAGCATTAAGTTTATATAAAGAAATGGAACAGTGACAAAAGAGAGTAGGTGCCCAAGCCTTTTGACAAATTATGACTTTTATTAAGATAACAAAGATTACAGCACCTGTTTTTCTACTCTGTAGATAGTTTTAGAGCCACTACTGGGTTGCTGTCTCCAGACTATTTTTAGAAAAGAATTATGCTATCTATCTCAGTATGAGATAAAAAGTCTAGAATCTTCATTCCCTATTCTCTAATGAAAACCTTATGATTCCACCAAAAAATCAATTTGCTCTAAATACTACACTCTTTTTGCTATTGCTGATAACAGTGCTGATGACGTGTGGAGTGTACATTGCAGACAGTGGCTGGAGCCCATTTTTCACCCTTTGAACATCCTGTTGATTGAGAGGACTGTAGCTTAAGACACTAAATGAGAGAAGGGATGGTGAGTGAGCACTGTGGTGTAGCACAAAGGATGAGAGGTCATTCATTATTCATCAGGACTTCTGTCTACAGGGGGCCAATGTGTCACTGCAGTGGTATCCCTAAATATGGGGGCATATTTATCACCATCTCAGAAACAGATCCCATGATCTCAGTTTCCCCTCTTATTTGCATACCAAGCTTACAAGGTTGACATAAGCCTTCGCTTACAATTTAAAAAGTCAGTGCAACCAACAGTAGGAAGTTCTCCGGACCTTAAGACTCCTGAGATGAATGAGCACTAAGTCCTTGAATAGGCCACTTCCTGGAATACAGTCCATAGGATCCGCCCCTGTGCTGCATTAGGCTACATCTCATTGAAAGGCCTTGCTTTCAAAGTCTCCATTGGTATAAAACACACATGGAGGACAAAGTCAGCAATATTTTGAATTTAAATTTCTGGATGTACTTTGAAGCACCCATGTCATGCACTTAAGATCTCCTGTCATCGCTTATATACTACACCATATTTATTCATTAGGGATTTATTTACTATAGCTACATATATATATCTGCTCTCCATTTCCCTCCTGCCTTCTTTCAATCCATGTCTTTGGTGTGAACCTAAAAAATAATCTGATATTTTTATGCTGATGCTAACAGGCAAACAGAAAATTACACTGTACAGAAAGTAATTTCTTAACCAAAACAATGTACACACTGTGAAGGGATTTTATTTTTATTTGTATCCAATGACAGAACCTTATACCCTTAAATACAGGGTGGACATAAAGTTTGTGTGCAATTTACTCTGTTAAACTATTTTAAGTTGCACACAAACTTTACATCCACCCTGCATATGGCAGCATCATTGTCTATCCTCTACAGCTTCAACTGTGTGAGCAATAACTCAGGGCCTCAGAAACACTGAGGTAATTAACACTTGACAATGTGACAGTTTCTGCAGAAGCGTGATTGCAGGCCTCAACTTTTCAGCCCTGGGTGATCCCTAATAGGAGATTATGGGCCAGGGCTTCTGGACCCATTCTTCTCCTCCCTCTTAAAGTGATTACACATTGTTATCAGGGGTATTTGCAGGTGTTCTATTTAAAAGCACATAAAAAGGTTCCTAGGAAAGTAACATTTGGTAAGATGGTTTATAGTTCTAGTATAGAAAAAGGGAAGGACTAAAGTTCTTGTTTTGATTGCTTACTAATTTAGATGGGTCTCTGAATGGTGATTCCTTTTCAAGAAAAATAGTGTTAATAATAGTTGTCTGTTGATTTCACAGGGCTGTGGAGAGAACCACCAAATAGAAAACATGTGAGCCATAAAGTATACTGCAGTTTTAAGAGGTGATTATTTTTCTACCTCTGTCCCTATCTTTTCTCAAGAAATATAGAGGCTTTATTACAAAGAGCTTGCTACGGAAAAGACAAAGAAAACTGAACAAAAGGTCTGAACAAAAGGATGCCACGCACCTTGGGCTTATTAAATGGGGCTCTGAGAACCAGCCGTGAGCATGTGGCCCTTCTAGAGAGATAGGAACAAATGAATCCAGGTAAAAAGAAACATATTAAACCAACCTGAGAACAGGCAAGGAACAGGTGGGAGATGCAGGGTCCTCTAGGTTTGTTTAATCTGGGGTCTATTAGGCAAAATTCCAGCTTTCTAAAACTATTCTTCATCCTGAAGCAGAGAAGTATCCTACAGATTTTGTCGAGATTAAAGAAGGTCAAAGAACTGAGAAGTTACATAAAGTCTTCTTAATAAAGACTTAGCAACTCTATCAGAGTTTTTAAGCAGGTTGAAGCTGAAGCATTTTACACTTTATAAATACACATCTTCCTAATAGCTGCTACACTAGAAATGCAGGTGTTGAGGACTCTGTCCTTAGCACTAGACTTTTCAGAGACGGACTCTCACTTTTCTGGTACTGATAAAATGCATTGTTGTGTGTGTTCACATTGATTGTATAGGAAGCTTCAACAGCTCTCCATCCTTTGTGGAGATTCATCAATTCATTCTAAAATTCTGGGCTTATGACAGGGAAATAGAAATATGTCTGATTGGACTTTGACAGTTGCAAATGGAAGACTAATCAAATAAGCAAGCAGAACCTATTATAGAATGGTGTTTTACCAAAGCTAAGCTCCATTTTTTTGTTACAAGTTATATATACTCTGTGCGAAGTAATTTCTTGACAAAACAATATTTAGATTACAATGGGACTTTATATGTACTGCTGTTCAAAGATAGCTCTTCTTACATGAGGAGTAGAAAAGAGAAGTATAAATACTCATACATTTATGGAAGAGTAATTGTCTATGCTCAAGCTGTATCAGCAGGGTGGACATTCTGAGTTGCTGGCGTGGGGTGGTTACATCTTAGTTATCCAACGCTCACGTCTGGCTGTAGTATGGAGCCTCTCTACAAAGTTGTTTAGGCTCCTACAAAGCTGTTCACTACATAGTCTGTATGTTGAAGCTAACTGGCCCAGGTGAGAAATGAAGCCTCTAGACCAGTGGTTCTCAACCTTCCTAATGCCACGACCCTTTAATACAATTCCTCATGTTGTGGTGACCCCCAACCATAAAATTATTTGCATTGCTACTTCATAACTGTAATTTTGCTACTGTTATGAATCATCATGTAAATATCTGATATGCAGGATGTATTTTCTGAGGTCTCAACCCACAGGTTGAGAACCGCTACTCTAGACTTAGTGTCAAAAGAGCTTATGAACAACTGTTTATATGCTAAGTAACTCACACTAATTACCAAAATTTAGCTAAGGAAACCATGATATTCTTCAGTCCCAACATGTCATGATTTGTAATTATTACAAGTTTATTTCTTCTGGAAGACTGTACATATATTAAGCCTAATTTTTACAGATTTCTTTTACCCTTTTGTTGGTTTAAATAATTTTTCACTTGAAAGGAATCCTATTTGTTGTTACTTTGCTTTCTTAGAATAGAACTAAGCTTATTTTGTCCATTTATTTTGTGTCTTTAAGCATACACACGTATTCATCGCATTATGACAGAACTGAAATAAGATACTGCAGGGATCTGCTTACAGCAGGTAGTCTTTTTGTGACATCTTTTCTGGACACTTACTTTTATCTGATGATCCAGTTTCCTTTTAGATTATACCCAATGGCTTTTTTCCCTTGATTCCTCCACACATCTATGATTTCTGATCCACTGGCTTTCCTATGATTTTTTTTCCAACTCAACAGAGTCATTTTGTTATCTGGCAGAAATAATATTTCTCCAGCTCTTTTCTTTGGTACCTCTAGCTTAATGGACAGGGCACTTTATAAAAATGAACCTTGAAAGAAGAACAAGGTACTTCAAAAATCTTGTCAAAACACGCACACTCTCAAAATTAGGTTAAAAGAAAAAAATAAAACCTACTGGGCCTTTATAGGTTTTTAGGTAAGGAACACAGCCAACAACTCAGGTTTCTTCCAAGCTTCTGTTTGAAAGATTTCCTTTAAAAACTTCTAACCACTTATGATCAGACATACAGAGGAGAAATTCTTTATTTTCATGTTTAAATTTGACATCATTTTCAAAGTGTCCTTTCCGTCCAGTCCAACCTGGGAAGGATGTGAAGGAATCCAAGTCTACCTAGTCAGGTGTCCAGATGGTTTTAAAGGAAGCATCAGGGCCCAAGAAGTGATTTTCATTATTTAGAGAACTTAATGAAAATTGCCAATTATTTTAAGACTGGGATATATAAACTGACTAAAACCACCATGAGCTAACATAATACGTTAACCCAGGTAGTCATTCTTTTTCCCTCTTGGCCATTAGTAATTCTGACCATTGTGTCATATGTCCAAAGATTTAATATAAAGAGGAAAGAGATGAATTGTTACTTTATAACATTTTTTGTTTCATGGACACCATTTTTCAAAATATCACATACATTAGAAATAAATTATTCAAGACTTCTTAATTGACAGAAAACTTAGAAAATGATGAATCCCTCTGAGTCTGGTCATTTAATCTTACTTTGAAATTCCCTTAAATATACTTTGAAAACATGCTCCAGAAGTCTCTTGGTTTGTTCTCGAAACACCATATATATAATCTCCTTCATATTCAGAAGATAAAAATTTATATTTCTCTGTTCTATCCCTTACATAAACAATTTAGAAGTCAACATTTTTCAACTATAACTATCCACCAATAAGAACAAATTCACTCCTTAAAAATTGCAAGGGTGAAAAGCAATAGTATGTAAATCAATGTGCCACCTATTTTACCCCTTTTGTCTTGTACTCAGACTCAGCTACTTACTTGTCCCCTATTTATATGAATAATCTATGCAGTTCAAACCACAACACACACTCTCATATTTATTTATCATCCCCAATCAATTTCTTAAATAAAATGTGTTTCACTTCTGTCCTTCCCAACCACTCCATCACAAACTGAGGATGTTTTTCCCCTCAGGATTATAAACAGCTTTTGCTACTATATACATGGTCCTGAATTCTCTCTAGATGGATATTATTTCTTCATTCTTTTAACAACAACTCCCGTGATAATCAACTTCCTTTTTCTATGCCCCAAATTCCCCTCAGAAATTATTTCTTAATTTCTTTTATGCCAATGTTCTGACCCTGCCTATGCAGTGCTCTTGTGAATATCCACACAGCAGCAGCTGACAAAACAGGATTCTGCAGAGTGCGAAGTATCTTAAAATAATAAGAATGACACTACTAAAACACCTTACTCCCAGTGGAACATCTGAGAAATAGCCATAAAAAAAAATCTACCTCTAAAGTTAGACTACATTGATGTCAAGAGAAAGGTATTCTTCCACAGGAATCAGGACAAGGGTGAAGGAGTCCTCCCCAAAGCTGGAAGCAGCCAGAATGTCACTGTAACCACACACTCAAAAATAGGCTATAATTTTATGAAAAAGCGTTCAAGGGATTTTTAAAATGATGAAGCAAGAGCCTAAGATATGAGTGAATTGTCAAGAAACAAAATAAAGTGCTAAATATATACAGATCCTAAACTATAAGAAAACTTAATTGGGGCTGTGAAAGAAATCAGATAAACACTCGGAAGGTGGGGAGAATGGGAAGGCAAACAGTTGGAACTTAACCTTGAAACCAATGTGCTCAGGGATGAGTTAGTAGATGTCACATATGATGTAAATCCTGAGTTTGGATTCATTGATGAGGAGGGAAAATCAGTAAGTGTTACAATAAAAACACATAGAAACAGTTCACATGCAAGAACTATATAAGCACCTAATAAGAGCGTGCTAATCCAGTTGTAAGCACCTAATAAGAGCGTGCTGATCCTTTTAAGAAGAGGTACTAATTGATGGAAAAATGGGCAGGTGACTTAGATAAACTACCATGACAAACTCAAAGGTGACTGGCCAGGAAAAGGAAATATTATTCCAAATGTTTTATTGCTTTTTCTGTGTCAAGACTGTTACAAGCATGCGACCATCAAATGCAGAATGTATCCTGTAGGCAAATCATCCCTCATTGCACCAAAATAACTGCTTTGGGAAGAGCTCTGGGTTAACTAGCCAGGAGTCTTCCCACACATACCCAATTTCTCCTACATACCAAAATCTTCCATCTCTTGGATAGTTTTATGCTCAAGTCAGGCCTTCCCTACCTCAAAATAAAAATAAATGCCTTCTCTGAATTCTTATGCCTTTAACTCTTGCCCTAATTCTCTTGCCTTTCAGAATGAAGCTTTCCAACAACTCATATGAGCTTGGCTTCATTCAACACCAACACAGTTGGCACCCTGACTTTAATCAACAGCACTCAACTAGCTCTAAAACTGTGTTTATTCAGCATCTTAAGAGGTATTAAACCCTACTTTATTCTCCCTCCAAATACAACTTTCTGATACAAGCTTTTCTCATCAGGAAACTCCTGTCCTCATCCCCTTACATTATCCTTACAGAAGCAAACTTTTTTGATTTCCTGTCTCTGACTTCTGACCTATTCTGCTCCATTAATCACATATGGTTGCCAAAATAATTTCCCCAAACCTTTCCATTTCATTTCTTCAATCAATTACAGAGGTAATTTCTGGTTAAAGTTGGCAAACTGAACACATGTGTTTATCACCATTATTTCCTAAAACCCCACTAAAATGAAAGTAAAGACATTTCAGAAAATATAGTGTATCCCAAAGGTTGCCCTCAAGTCTCCATGCATAGGGAAATGGGAAACTGTAGCTAACTGTACCTTTATTTACACAATGTTCTCTATATATTGTCCATCTCTTTGCAAAACTTATCTACAATTTCTCATTTCCCCTATCTATGTTGGCTTCTAGCAAGGACAAAAAGGCAGGAGGGGAAAAGGAGAAGATAGATGTCTTCCAGTTCAGGGAAACTGGAAAGAAGAGACAGGACTATCATCTCACTTAACACAGCATAGAGTGCCTAAGCCTTGGATTGCAGGAGGGAGATGCCAGAAAGGGTCCCCTAAACGTTCCTTAGATGAACCATCAGAGTCAAAAGCAGAAATGGATGATTAGGTTGAAAACAAGGAGACTTATTAAAAAATCTACATACGGGGCCAGGTGCAGTGGCTCACATGTGTAATTCCAGCACTCTGGGAGGCCAAAGCAGGTGGATCGCCTGAGCTCAGGAATTTGAGACCAGCCTGAGCAAGACCAAGATCCTGTCTCTACTAAAAATAGAAAACTAGCTGGTGCCTATAATCTCAGCCACTCAGGAGGCTGAGGCAAGAGGATCTCTTGAGCCCAAGAGTTTGAGGTTGCTATGAGCTATGACGCCATGATACTCTATCCAGAATGACAGTAAGACTCACCCTCAAAAAAAAAAAAATCTCCATCATGAACTGTTAGACTCATCTAGGTCTGCTCCACACTCTCAACTAAGCTAAATAACAAAGGGAATATACATTGGATGGGCAAAATAGGGTAGAGATCCACTATGAGAACCCCACTATACAAACACATATGCACCAAGGGCAATTGTAAGGATATGAGAATTGATTAGAGCTGAGCAAGATCTTCATTATCATTTTCTCCAACACTTGTGGGTAAGAATGAGGAAAGCCGAGCTTCTCAGTGGAGGTGCCTTGCTCTAGTTAACAAAACCAATATTGAAACATGAACCTCTTGACTCCCAACCCAGTGGTCTAAAGTGGCTTTACAACTATAACCATCAAGACTGTAAGAAAACATGTTCAGAGGAGGATACCATCCTGGTGTTTAAAAGGAGGGTAAGAATGAATACCCCTCCAATAGAAGCTATAGGAGATGATGATATTTCAACAGTTTGGCTTCAGGTCTTTAGATACATATTATAGTTCTAGAGTTTGAAATAGAAATTTCTCGGCTCACTTTAGCCAAAAAGGATTTCCATTCTCTCTGATGAGATTTAATGTGTGGGGAGAAATCATATGGTTTATCTCCTGAACTTACACAGCCTTCGTCGCTGCTGCTCGCCAACCCCCAACCACAATGCCCCCTGCACCTCCATCACCTACCACTTCTGACCAGATCTCAGGTGAAGTGGATTCCCTCTTTGAAATAACCCTGATCAAGTCACTCTCTTATGATTTTTTTTAGTGGGTATTAGCTTTCAGGGACTGATTACACCTTGGTGAATTCGTGGAATTGAATGCCTTATTTTGTAAACCTGAGTAAAGCCCTAAACCAAAGAGCAACTGCCAGCCTGGCCAGAAACAGTCAAGAAACTCTCCTTCTGGATGGCACCTGTGGCCCAGTGAGTAGGGCACCAGTACTGAGGGTGGTGGGTTCAAACCCTGCCCCAACCAAACTGCTGCAACAACAACAACAAAAAGAAACTCTCCTTCCAGCATCCATGTCTCCATACTTACTGCATCAGCCCTGAACTTTTACAGAAGCTCCCATCTCCTTTCTTATTGTTTCCCATCCACTAGAACCATTCATTTCCTGCCAAAATCTCACTTACTTCTCAGTGTTTCCATAACTTTTCTAAAGTTATCCTGCAATTCTTTTAAGGCTAAGTTCAAATTTATTTTATGCAAATAGCAGTGTCTGCTCATCCGGGTCATTTCTTTATGGGGGGTCATTTCCATCTGGAGTTGGAAGCTTTGAGTCTAAACCCCAGCTCTGCTCCTCACCTATGAGGACAAGCAATTTTAGCTCTCTGAACTTCAGTTCCCTCATCCAGAAAACATGAACAAACCCATATCCTTAAGGGGAGGTAAACATTTATGAGATAATGAATATAAAAGCCCTTCTCAAGACACTAATAAATATTTGCTCCTACAGTGGTATGTATCAAAATGGAGTGGTGAGACTGCATACAAATTGGAATTAACAGTCACTGTTTACTGGGTAAAGAATTCAAAGTAAGTAACTCACTGAACTCCATTCGTATTATCTAAGAAATTCATTCATTCAGCAAGTATTTGAGACTTCTATAAGCCATACACTGTTCTAGGATCTTGGGGAATATCAATAAACAAAACAATCAAGAGTCACTATCTTTGTGGGATGGGAATAACCATAAAACCTAAATCATAGCATTATTATGAAGATTAAAAGAGATGTTTAAAGCATAAAGCATAAAGTACTTTATAAACAGGGTTATGTTCTACTAATGTAGGTTATTACTACTTGCACTGGTAAGATCATAAGCTGGAGTGTGATAGTCATGAAAGATCTCATCAATCTCATTAGGAAACCAAGACTTAGCTATGAGAACACACAGGATCATACAGCCACAGAGTTGGTGCTAAAATTTGAGCCTTCTGCCTACCACAACAGTCCTGTTTCTCCTGTATCACAGCACCTCATTCAGTGGGGCACTAAGTGTGTGTGCCGGGGTAGTGAAGAAAATGTTCATAGTAGTATTATTCACAATAGCCAAAAGGTGGAAACAATCCAAATATCCATTGACGAATGAATGGAAAAAATAGTATGGTATATGCAATCAATGGAAAACTATTTGGCTTTAAAAAGGAATGAAATTCTGATAAATGAATATACAACATGACTGAACCATGATGACAATACACCAAGTGAAATATGCCAGACACAAAAGGATGATTGCTGTATGATTGTATGATTCCACTTAATCTGAGGTACCTAGGATATTCAAATTTATAGAGGCAGAAAGTAGACTGATGACTGATAGGGGCAAGAGGGAACAGAGAATTGTTGTTTGATGAATATGAAGTTTCAGTACTAGATGATGATAGTGATGGGGGATGCACAAAATCTGTTTAATGCCACAAAAGTGTATGCTTAGAACTATTAAATCATGTTGAATATATTTGGCAATAAAAAGGGTGAAATGGTCTGTTTTTATTAGCACATTTCAGCAATTTTAAACAATGTCAGCAGAATACTTCACCACCACAACCCTAAATCTTTCAAGTTCTAGAAAACTGGTGCAGTTTCTGTTTCTATTTAAGTAGATCACTAGAGACGTGCTATGAGATATAGCTGCAGAAGTGTATATAATTATATATCATTATGTAATTATATTTTATGTGAGTGTACACATTTGTGTGCTTCAAAGTAGCGTTTGTGATATTTAATAAACTTTTTACTAGTACATGGAAGGTAATTTGCAGAAATTCTCGTTATACATTTGGTCTCCAACATGACATGGGCCTAGCTATGCATTCTTATTTTTGAGAGTAAGTTCCTAGCAATTAGGAATTCCCCAGACACACTTCAGGCACACTAGGGGTCTCCAACCCCTGTGGTACTAAGATTCTTAAATTTAAATGTTAGATTTGAAATTAGCCATAATACAGTGATTGTGAGTGAAAAGAAACATAACTTGGGTCGATTCAATTCTATCATTTCATTTGACCCCTTTGGGGTTTTTATTTAAGTTTAAAAGAGTGAAGCAGAATGTAAAACAAAAAGTATAATATGTTTGTTGGGAAGTGCAAATCTTATGTATATATATTTCTTTCGCGTTATCATTATTAGAGAAAATGATGTTGTAATATATGGCAGAGAGGAGGATATTCAAAAATGGTCTGCTGTGGGTATGAAATACATTAAATAGACCAATGCCTTAATAAATGTCTAATGAATGCAATGAATAATAAACTAAAAATGCAAATAATAATGTCAAAAACATATCTAATTCTCATTTGAAGTAAATAAATCATGTACTTTTTGAGCAAATTGCCTTAAAATATTCAGAAATTCTATCAGATGACAAGGATCTCTGGTGCTCTAGTAGATGCCAACCAGAAACACAGTGAAGTATTTTTTCTTTCATGTTTTTCTTCCTCCTTTGGTCGGGTAATATATGTTTGAAGCATCAGCAATGTGTATGACTTTTCTGGCATGTCTCTGTGCTGAGGAAAACACACACACACACTTATAAACATTTTTCTATCATGGTTTCAGTCCCGTTCTGCTGACAGAATTGATGTTTTAATACTAATTCTATTTTCCATCTCAGGCACAACAATGAAGTTACCTTTCGCCTGGAAAGACTGAGGTCAATTCTTCCCTTTCTCAAAATAAAGATGAAAATTGGGTCATTACATGAAGATTCAACAGATAACAAATCTCATTCCACATCACCTCCTCACACACACACTCTCGGATAAATTTCAATCAATTAAAATGATCTGTAAAGCAAAGGACTGGCTTTAATTTCATCTTTTTGAAGCATATGGTATATGAATCCTCATTGACTTTTCTCCTTTTTAGACACTACTACCAAGGTACAGTAGGACTGGACATCGATCATGTGACATTTATTCAGATCTCTTTCACAGTTTCTTTAAACAATAATTATTCATCTATAGGGACAAGCTCATAGTGAATGCCACCCTCAACTTTAAGACCAGATTACATCACTTAGAAGGTCAAAACTAACACCTTGAGTTGTGCACAATAACTGCTGAGCTATTGCACCACAAGGAACCAAATCTCCATTCATAAAACAGTGTGGACACTTACCTTAAACTGCTAGAGAGAAAAAACAGGCAGGCACAAACCCCAGCCTTGCTGAGTCTGGTATTGATCTTAAGAACAATATGGTAGGCAGTTGTTTATTTTAGCCTGGGAGGAGATTTCTTCAATTTGTAACCCACTGTGTCCAAACACTGAATTATAGAAAGGTTTGTTTTGTTTGGATGTTTTATTCTCAAAGAAACACAAATGACTTTTTTTTAACGTAAAATTAAATGTACTCACAGTTCTTGCAGTGCAATTTAAATATGTTTTTAGAATTTCCTCCAGAAATTCACATAGAGTATAAAATGATTTGCACAGCTTGAGTTTCTTTTTTTATTGACATAAAATTAACTCTGCTGACTTGATAAAACAAAACTAAATTAAGCCAGAATTACATTAATTTTGATTTTTTTTTAAATGGCTGCTTCAGCTAAGATAGCCTTAATAGAAATATCCATTTTATGCTTTATTTAACTCTGTGGAATTTCTCTCTCATTTGAATCTAAGTATTAAACGGCTTCATTTGGATTTTTCATCTACTTAATAGTTTGGCAAAGCATCAGTTTGGCTGATGCTTTTTGTTTCCTTTTTATGAATTCAAACCTTCCAAAATGTAAAGATCATTTGGGCACATTAGGCCACTCAGAAAACAGAACTAAACGAAAGATGGTTCTGTGTGCAGAGAATTGCCTGTTTATCAAGAAAGATAGCTAGGAGAAGGGTAGCTCTAGTACCTTCCATGTCCCCTGAGATGCAAACAATTTAAATGACCAGATGAGCCATCCATCCCCTTTCCTTATATGGTATTTCTGTTGGAACCCACCTTAGAATCTTGATCCATGAACATAACTAAGCAAACAGGAAATTTTTCTTATTCTCTATTCTCAGAGAGAATTTCAAGTGTAACATCCACCAAGCTGTCTTTGTCCTTGGCCTCCTTGTCAGCTATCTATGCCACACAGTGTTGCATAACAACCCCAAAACACCAGAAGCATACAATAATTATGTGTCACTGATGCATCTGGAGTGGTTGCCAAGGTAGCCCCTCTGATCTAGGCTGGACACTTTCACACATCTTGGAGTTGGCTGCTATTGACTCGTCTAGACTGTGCTTGGCAAGAAAGAGTAGGGCAACTCAGCTCTGTTCTAGTCTAAGCCAGTATATCAGTTTTCTGTTGCTGTTTTAGCATGTTACACAAATTTGTTATCTCACAATTCTGTAGGTCAGAAGCCTGGGTTGTCCTGGCTGGTTTTTCTGTTCCAGGTTTCACAACTTTAAAATCAAGCTGTCAGCCACCCAGGCTCTTATTATGAGGTTCTGGAAAGAATTCACCTCCAAGCTCATTCACGTTGTTGGCAGAATCTCTTTCCTTATGGTTGTACAACTCAGAGCTGGCAGCAGTGCACAGAATCCTTCCCCTGTCTGGAATCTCCTGACTTCCCCTCTGCTGTATCCCTCATCTCCTCTTCTGCTCATTTCCACACTCCAGCCCATGACAATTCTCTGTTATCAAACTGGGATCACTTTAGCACTACCCATATAATTCAGGATAATCTCCTCTTAATGTCTGTAACCTTGATTATACCTGAAACAAAATCCCTCCTGCTATGAATCAGAACAAATCCACAGGTTCCAGAGATTAGAGTGTGAACACACCAACCACTCTCAAGAATGCTGTCTTGCAGTGACAGAGGCAGGACAGAGGGTAAGCCCCTCACACAACTACTTTTCAGCCTCCAGTGGTCAAATCAAGTCACATGGTCTTGTCTAAAGTCAGAGTGGGAGGCATGACATGGTTACATAGTAAAGGGCATAGACACAGGGAAGGTAAAGATTTAGGGTCATTGTTAGGGTCATGTATTTCTAAAGACAACAGTGTGATGGCAGTGTTTGGTATGTTAATCATTCCTAACTAGCATGAGGTAGAGATGAGTAAATGTCTTCACAACCTAGAAGTGGTCCATAATGTGAAGTCAACCATACAATTCCCATTGGTCTCAACATGTTGTGAGCAGCTATTGGTAAAAGCCTCTCTCATCCCTCACTAATTACTGGCATAGAGCAGGTGCTCAAAATAAACATAGTATTTATGGAGAATACACTATGTCAAGAACTGTCCTAACCAGTAAACATATGTTAATCTATAATAATGCTATTGGGTAGTTATCATTATATCCCCTACATAAATATACTACATAGGCTTGGTACTCGTAGCTCAGTAGTTAGGTGCCGGCCACATACACTGGTGCTGGCAGGTTCAAACCCGGCCCAAGCCTACTAAACAACGACAACTGCAACAACAACAACAACAAAATAGCTGGGTACTACGCTGGACGCCTATAGTCCTGGCTACTTGGGAGGCTGAGGCAAGAGAATCACTTAAGTCCAAGAGTTTGAAGTTGCTATGAGCTGAGATGCCATGGCACTCTACCGAGGGCAACATAGTGAGACTCTGTCTCAAAAAAAAAAATATATATATATATATATATATATACATATATATATACATACACTATATAGATCATAAAATTGAAGGCAACTGGTGTTATGAAACTTATCTAAGGTCACATAACTAGTAAGTTGCAAGCCCAGAAAGTAAATGAATAATTGATAAAATAAGCAACTGAGATTCTCACAATCCTTTTAAAGTATTAGATCACTTTGCATTTCGAAAGAAAACTGCAATAACTTTTTTTTTCTTATTTTTAAAACACCTTGAAGTTTATACCAATGGATAGGAGCCATGCATCAAGGATAGAATCAATTAATCATCAATCATTTATTGGATGCATACTATGTGAAAAGCCCCAGGTCAATGCCGGAGAATTCTGAAGATGTCTCACTGCCTCAAGATCAATAAAACACATATTTGAGGCTGCAAGTTCACCGGTGGGTACAGGACAATAAATGGAGGTTGGCTGGCAAAAAAAAACACACATACAATGAACAACAATATTTGCTGTAACATAAGTGCATGATATGTGATGGTGACTAGAGCTCAGCACTGTCTCCATTAAGGGCACCTTTACAGAGGAAGTAGGATGTGAGTATAGACTTGACAGGTGGCTAGAAAAAAAGTAGTGTCTCTAAGGGAATCTTTGAAATTTTATACTGAAAACAATGTGTTTTAAGACCTGTGTTGCATGTGTACCTTGCTCCTTTCATTCATTCACTTGAAACATATTTACAGACTCTCGAAATGTTTCTAGGACTTCAGAATATGAGAAGATTAATAGAACTAGCTGTTATAGAAAGTTTATTCAAGTGGGGAGTCAGACATCATGCAAATGGTCACAAATTATTATATACCGTATTAAGTACCATCAAGGAAATAGATGCAATTCGATAATAATAAGACTGGCAGCACCTCATTTTCTATCACAATTTCAATTTTTAAGACACCTACCCTAAAGGTTACACCACTGGAGAGAGTGAATTAATCATCAGTCATGCACTGGATGCCTACTATGTGCAAAGGTCAGTGCTGGAGGATTTTAAGATGTCTAAGAGGGTTATTCTGGCCGAGAGTGCAGATGTGAATAGGAGTTACCCGTGAGAAGAGCTGAGGTAAAAGCATGCCAGACAAGAGATTGGCAGCTGCCAGAGTCTGGAGGTGGCAGAGAAGCAGGACTGTGTTAGACACTGTCTGAGGGTGAATGTGCCCCGAGTAGAGAGCAAAGAAGGGAAGCATCCTTGGCTGGGCCTTGCGCAAAAGGCCAGGAAGGTCACATCCCTGGCCTCCGGAAAGAAATTAGGTTCTTTTTTTTTCTTTTGTGGTTTTTGGCTGGGGCTGGGTTTGAACCTGCCACCTCCAGCATATGGCACTGGCGCCCTACTCCTTTGAGCCACAGGTGCTGCCAGAAATTAGGTTCTTAAGCAAAGAATGAATGTGATTTTTCAAAATTTACATTTTAACATCTCTTGAGAACATGAAGGATTAGATTTGTGTTGAACAAGAATGAAAGTTGGGAGGCCAGGCAGAAAACTATTGGGCCGGTGGGAAATCACCAGAGTCCAGACCTGGAAGATAAAAGTGGGAGTAGAAGAGAATAAACAGATTTAAAGTCTATTTTCAGGATACAATCAATTATCAGTGGTGACATGGGTGGGAGACAGAGGGAGCTCTAAGGTGAGGCTTAGGTTTTTTGCTTGGACACAGAGGTCAACGGTAGGCCTAAACCCAAGCATGTCTTATCTCATAGCACTCCTCTTTATTTCACTTTGGGGATATTTCATTTTTTTATAAATTGAAGCTTTATGGCAACCCTGGCACCATTCTTTCAACAGGATGTGCTTACTCCCTATCTTTAGCTCATATTTTGGCAATTCTCACTATATTTCAAATGGTTACTATTACTATTGTATCTCTTATAGCAAACTCTGATCAGTGATCTTTGATGTGATTATCGTAATTGTTTTGGAACACCCCAAATCATGCTCATAAAAGAAATGCTTCTATAGAGAGGAAGGAGTTCAGCAGCAAAGTTCTTAAAAATATGTCAGGGACTGGGATCCACAGCACAGACACCTTCCCTACAGGAAGAACACTTCTTTTATGGGGACAGAAAGAAGGAAGAGACTGGTGTTCCCCCAAGCAGGTCCCTTCTCACCTCCTCATAGGACCTTTCTGCTCCTGTATCTAGACCAAAACTGCATCATTCAAATGCAGTTAAAAGCTTGGTCTGGTTCATCACACAGGGGTTTCAGTGTAGCACTGGTCAGTTTCTGTTACCACTGATACTCACCTGACCCTCTGCTTCTCTTCCACTCTGAGGATACCAGATTTGGCATGGACCCACCTGCACATTCCTCTACATCAGAACTATATATGCTCATCCAACGAAACCCTAGGAGTGCTGAGAAGTTACTTCGGGGGTTGCTATTCTACAGAAAGAAGGAATGGAAATGGTATCTACCACCAGAGAAGCTCTGCTGTCATCTAACTTACGTATTAAGGTTGTGAATGTTTTATTTGAAATAGCAGAAAAAGATTTTAAAAGCCACTGCCTTGGAGATGACTGTGTGTCTCTAAGTCCTAGCTGTCTTCTCTAAAATGTGTCCTCACCTTCATAACCTGTCATACCTCAATGTCCCAGCACAGAGAACAATTCCTCAACACTGCCCAGTGACCAAAGTCTACTCCTGGGCCCCAGTTTTATATCTGAGACTCTCCTCCATGCCGATGTCTCCCACACGAATCTATTCATAGTCAACGCTTGTAAGCTCTCACACTCCCGGTCTGCCTAACTGAAACGAGACCCTTCTATCTCTTCACTGAGCATGTTCACTGCCAGCTTCTTGTCTGGATGAACACCACGTTCTGTCTATCGTTGTATTCACGGAGAGGTCAAGCTTGTTCCTGCACGTTCTCTACAATGTTTTCTCAGTTACAGTGGATGGGGTTGACTTCAGATGCCAGCTCCTCTACTGGTCTCAGCATATCTAACTCCTCAGGGTCATGATACGTTAGGAGATGAGCCAATAGAGAAAAAAATGGATGATCTGGGTCTGAGATTGAACAGAAATCTCTTTCACTTCGGGAAACCTGTTCTCTGACTATGTGCAAGATGAACAAGGGAGAGGACCTGGCACAGAGGAAGATATTTGTGGATGAGGCCAAAACAGTGGTCTTACTTAGAGGTCAAGCAAAGCCTCAAAGTGATGAATAGAAGGATAAGAAAGAATTAATCAGAAGTCACATGAATAGCTAGAACTCTGTGGGAGACATCACTTGCTGGAACACAAGAGGGCTGTGCTCAGCTGCTTTTTGAAAGCCGATGTGGCCCTCTAACATGCTTCCAAGACTGGATAGAAATGATTTTGTAACTTCGGGCTAAAAGCACTTAAGCACTGGTGCAAGATTCTCCAGACCTCTCATCGGTCTGGAGGCGTGCATTGTTTACGAGAGTTACAGCAGAAAACCAGCCTGGAATATGGATTCTCTATCAGTCTTAAATGGGTATCAGGAGAGCCACCCAGTCAATGTTGTGTTAGGCTAAACCACTTTTTTAAAAGAGAAAATGGAAAGAGGAAGAGAGAGTTTCTGCAACATAACCTAGCCTAGTCTGTCTGGTGCAGATTTTATCAAGAATTATTTTATGTCTCGGCAAATATGGCCAGGAACGTAAACACCACAATTCCCCGGCCTCATCAGCTAGTCTTTCACCTGCTCAGTTACTGTCTGCTTCTTCTCAGAAAGCTGAGTGCACAGTTTTTTGCAATGCCCTAGATGAAATAAACCTTTGTAAATTTCTGCTATTTTAGCATCATGTACTACGTGTTCCCCTGTTTTTCTTTATGTATCTCTCCTTTATGATGTAAGACAATCTTTAAACATGTTCAGGACCAGACCTAGAAAAGCATGAAGAAGGCTATTCTTCCCTTTCCTTTTTTACTTTCTTTAAACTACAGCTCAAAGTTTGGTCTGACGTTTTTATAATATATTTTGTCTTTACTTTGGGCACTTAGTGACCTGAGATCTTTTGGGGCTTGAAAGAAGTCAGTGTCTTGGAATCTTTTCTGAAGCCTGGACCTGATTGCCTTTCCTGTTAAGTTCATCAGCAAATTCTTTGTTAAAATCCTTATTTGGGAAGAACACATCATTGCTAGACAATAAATAACCTATAGAGCACACGAAAGTCTGTATTCATCCCCTCCAAAGCATCTTGACCATGTACTTTCGTTTCAATGCTCGATGACGCAAGTTATTTCAAGCACTAGAAAATGGTAGGCATTGTGAATTCAAATTATTTTCTAAAAAATATCAACCCATTGTCAAATAACAAAATGTTCAAAATAATTACACACTGCATCTGCAATGGTAAGGATAATACGAAGTAAAATGCCAAGATAATACCAAGAAGAAAACTGGAAAAATTCAATACGGAATATATTTTAGTTAAAAATGCAAGAGGATTTTTGCAAATTGCTAATGTTTTAAATATATATAGACTTTAAATTATATTCTAAGATTCATTGAAAATGTAATAGATAAAATTGCTTAGCCTATAGCTAGGGAATTATTTATACAAAGAAATTCTGAGAAAAATGCAATTTAAGTGCACATAGATTCCTGAGATAAACACTTCTTTATAACCCTCCTTAATTTTTTATATACCACTCATTCTTAATGCAATACAAAAATACTACAGGATTATGAATGACCTCTTTGTGGCTAATTTTGCTGTCTGAGGTCTGATAAGCATTCTGAGACTCCCTATGGCTTTCTAATGATCATTCATCATTCCCATAAGGAGTATGATTTGTAATGAATAATTATGACATTGATGTGCTCAAACCCTGTGTGCATATAATGTTGGAGGGACGCAAAAGCAGAAACCCGTAACGGTTGCATTCATTCTGTGGCATTTTCCAGATAAAAAGAGCGAGCTCCATAGACTAACAGACTTCATGAGAAATTTTGTTGTAGCACATACACAAACTTAAGACTGGTTGGTTCCAAGGTTAGTAGAGATGGGAATAGCAACAGCAAGAATATTCAGCAGTGAATTCTGTGCAGAGAATTGCCTGAGATACACTGGGTGAAAGACAAGCCCTTGATGTTCAAAATGTGGTCCTCAAACCAGCAAAGTTAACCCCATTTGAGAGCTTGTGAGAAGTGCAGAACATTGGGTGCCACCCTAGAATTCTGGAATCAGACTTTTCCTTTCAACAAGCTCCCCATGTGATTCTTCAGCACGTTAAAATTTGAGCAGCACCCACTTGCACAGAATTATCTTTTAGGATTAGGGCCTAAAAGAGATCATGTTGCCTCCAACTAAAACTTTGCACCTAGTAAGAATTGATGGCTCTAGCAAACTATTTCAGCTACTCTTGGGTTCTTCTGTCGGTTTGGTAAGGTAACCTAAACTTGGACCCGTATCCTCTTGGGATCTGTGCTGTGGTAAAGACAAGACTAATGTGGCTGCTTTTCTTCTTCTCTGAATTAGTCTTGGATAATGAAATTAAGTATTTTATATAAAGAGAAAAAGAGAGTCAATCAATATAAGTACAATACTGTGTCCCTTCCATGTTCTATACTGAGCATTTCTTTCTTCATTTATTTGTTCATTGTTTTATTGAACATGTAGCTTATGCCATGCACTATGTTTGATACTGCAACACAGAGGAGAAATAAATGCTCCTTGTGCCCTCTGACATCCTTCTCTGTTTGATATACTAAAATAACAAATAATATTACAGATGGGGACTGTAAAGAAGGGAACGAGTTTTTGAAGATTTTATTAATAGGTAAGTTTTAGCCCTTTGTAATACTAGATCACACTTTCTTTTAACCAGCAATTTGGGTTGAATTCACAGTATTCTCTATTCTTTGGGGTATTTTGATTTAATAACTAGATGATATGCTCCTCAAAGACTTTCTCTTCATCTGCCCCAGTGCTTAGCAAAGTACCTAAACTCAATAAATGCCTTTGTTTGTTGATCTGAACTGGATTCTCTTCCCTTCTCTTTCAAACTATAAGAAACCTGCCTTTGGCATGAGTCAATATCGACCACATCAATGTTTGATATTGTCTTCAAAGTAACCGTTTGAACCGTAACTTCATAGCTAGTGCCACTATTTTGGTATGGTGTTTATAATTTCTTACCTAGACGATAAAAAACAATGCTGATTGAACAAGATAACAACAACAGCTACCATTAGTTGGACAACTTAGAACTATAAACCACTGCAATATTTTGAATAAGTTATTTTACTGTCACTATATTTTGATCTTTTATATTATTTATGATAGGAGACATCTTTGACAAAGGAGAAAACTGAGACTGAGAAAGCGTAAATGATATTAACACAGAACTAATAAGGAGCAGTGAAACTGTTTGAGTCCAACTCTGTGTGGCTTCAAATACGATCCTAACTATGCACAGAAAAATTTATAATGGGCTTGGCGCCTGTGGCTCAACGGGCTAAGGCACCAGCCACGTACACCTGAGCTGGCGGGTTCGAATCCAGCCTGGGCCCGCCAAACGACAATGATAGCTGTAACCAAAAAATGGCCGGGGGTTGTGGCAGGCACCTGTAGTCCCAGCTACTTGGGAGGCAGAGGCAGGAGACTCGCTTGAGCCCAGGAATTGGAGGTTGCTGTGAGCTGTGATGCCACGGCACTCTATCCTGGGTGACAGCTTGAGGCTCTGTCTCAAAAAAAAAAAAAAAATGTATAACGACAGTGACAATAACCATTCATATTTTTATACAATTTTATTTTCAAAGTAACAAATTTAGGAATGAGGAGAGAGAACCCATTGCTTTCAAAGATATCAGGATTTTGAGAAAAGCATCTCCCCTTACACTGAGTAAGAAATGTATGTTAGGGAGAAGGCCAGGAAAAGGTTTCCACAACTAAGATTTTCAGCCTCATTCGTTTTCAAAGACAATGTTTCATGTTCATTTATTAATTCATCTAACAAGTAAATCCTGAAAATGTGTTTGTCAGATTTTGTCCAAACCACCCAGAACGCAGAGATTAATAAGATCTAATTCTTGCCCTCAAGCTGCTCACACTGTTGGAGAGAGACCCCATGACCTAAAAATTGTGAAATATTTATTAGCTGGGTCTGTATGGAAACATTCACTGACACCCAGGAAACATGAATGTGAAACTCCAAGAAAAAGTCAGGGCTGGAAATCATCAGAATAGAAACTATTTAAAGCCATGAGCCAGGATAAGATCACCCAGAGAAGAAGGAAAGATCTGAGAACTGAGCATCAGATCACAGCTTTGCTGTGCCCAGTGTGGGGGTTTAGGGCAAGGGATTTGACACTAGAGACATTTGCTATTGAAACATCTCAGCCACCTACCAGTTGTTTGTCCTTGGGCCAGTTACATCAACCTCATGAACCTTAGCTTTCTAATAAGCAAATTAAAGGTAAAACACCCATCTTCTGTGAAGGCTGTGAGCAATGAGAATGCTACTTCGTACAAAGTCCCCAGCTTTTTAATGACAGGCCGTATAGTATAGTGATTAGAAGCACAAACAAGAGGGAAGGGACCAGAGCTCTCGTAGCTACGAACTCTGAGAGCCTTGGCAAGATCTTTATTCTTTTAGTGCCTCTATTTTTTTATCTGTAACATGGGGGATAATAATAATACTCGCCTCCTTAGCATTTGCGAAGATGACTGAGAAAATTAACAGAAGGCATTTAGTGCATTGTTCGGCAAATAGTAAAAGCTATTGAAGGGTTAGCTACTAGTAGACAGTTAACAAGGTCTGCTGTTAGGACCTGCTCAAGAGGTCACATTTCCATCTGTGAGGGGTCTTGCAATAAAGAAATACACTAGGATAAAGCACAGGGAAAGTCAAACTGGGCTAACTAAGCAAGCTCTTCTCTTGAAGCAGAAACAAATGGGTGTTGGCAAACCGAGGAAAATTTGATCAGATCCAAAGGAAGAGCAAATCAGACAAAATACAATAAGGCCCAGTTCCGCCAGCACAAGCTGAGTCTCACAGAGAACACACTTTAGAGGGCACTAAACAACAGAAATTGAGTTCTAGGCATTGAGCCACAATTTGAGTGATTCAGCACACAGGCAGGCCCTGATGTCAGAGGTTTGCAACACAAGGCAAAAGGTTTTACTTTAAGAAATCATCTCTATCCATTATCCACAGATTACACTGGGCTTTATTCTAAACTAATAAACGATGGCCATTCGGTCCACGCTTTCCTCTTAATTTCCCTGAGTAATTACTCTAAGTGAACTCCACTTTTCTATAAACACTCACCATTCACAGAGTCTGCTGTGGTTTTCTCTTTGGCTTGCCAACCTTTTGAGAGGTCAGTGGGTCTACTGTAGTCACTCAGATGGAATATGTGAAAAAGACCTGAAGATTAATGGGTTAGGAAATTTTGAGCACAAACTCCATTTGGTACCACACATACATCAACTTACAGAATAGCATAAAAGAAAGTAAGAACGCAAAGAGGGCTCTCAGTCACATTTCAAGGTCTAATAAAGCCAAGGATTAAGAAAATGGAAAGCTTTTTGTGCCTGTGTCTCCCATGAAAAATTATTTTAGTAACACTTTTTCCTTTCTTCTTCTTGCTACCTAGATAATTCCTAGCTATCCTTCAATACTTCAAGGACAAATGCCACCTATTGCATTACGCCTTTTAACTCCCCCCGAAACCGAGTTAGTAGCACCTTTTCCTAGGCTGCCTTCAGAATCATGCCTTCTCTGTTACTACATGTAATACCACACCGTGATTGTCCTACTGCCAGACCATAATTTCCTCTAGAATAGTTAGAGTGTTCTGTTTTATCTCCAGGGCTTTTTAGAGTACCAAGGTAACCTTTCAAAACCTGTCATCACAGATTAAGACATGCTGTAGTCTGCCCTCCAGATAAAACCCACCCCAGACCACGGGGGGGATTAGAGTATTTACCAGGTTAAACCAAACCAAAACAAAATGAGTAAACATAGCTTTGCTCAATCCCAGAGCAAAGACCACAACACAGACCACAACAGAACCTCAGGCAGAATATGGCTGTACTGTTCTTGCAACAGCACCAGCCTTCTCTTACAAACACCCTAAAACCACTGCCTGCCTTCACATCAATAGTGCATGATTTTAAGGCCTAAAAACACTTTGCCTCTATTTTCTCTAGTGTCAAACTACACATTATTACTCTCTGTTTTAATAACTCTCCAACTCTTTCTAATCATTTCCAAACTCAATACATGTTTGTACAATGAATTAATAAGTGACCAAAGAACACAGTAGGCTTAAGTCTTGAGTCATCTTGAATGTATGTGGTTAAAAGAACATCTCTGTGAAGAAATGAAAAGAATACATAGGGTAATACTTTTAACACATTAGTCTGGGAAGTGTCAAGTTTTGGAAACAAGAGAAATAACCACAGCTGCCCTGAAATCAGACTGCTCACTCTCCCCAAAAATCACAGCCATTCCTCTTTGCCTTGGCCTAGCCCAGAACAGAATCATCTTTTGATGCTGGTCACATCTGTCTGTACAACAAGGTTAGAGGCCAAAAACTTGAAAGATTGTGGATAAAATATCGAATGTTCCAAAGGTCTAAAATATCTCAATGTCAGAAGTAGATTCTACTACAGTCCAGAAAAGTAGAGACTTTTCTTTCATCTACTATGAGGCTGGATTTACATGGGATTCTTTAAAATACTTTAAAAAAAAAAATACTGACTTAAAAGGCTTTTCAAGAAGTCTTTTTTCATGGTATCAGTGAAATTGAATTAGCAATATTTTGCTCAATTTATACATATGTATAGTGTTGTATAGTACAACAAGTAGCTCGGGGCACACAAATGACTCATTTGACAAAATTCAGTAATTTTTTTAAGTAGAAACCAGTTAATTCATCTTTCTTTCTGGAGCCCCAAATAACTACCAGGGGTCAGAACATTTTATTTGTAATGTTTAACCAACTGCTTAATATTTCAAATATGTATGTAGAGACCATTTAAGAATGTCGTTGTAGTAGAAGTGCACCCATTTTCCAGGAAAGCACAAAACTTTATGTATTCAGTAAATTGATAATCACTATTAATCAATCACACATTGACTTTTCAGACATCTAAAATGAATAAGTCTCAACACACTTTTTTTTTTTTAAGCAGAATCTCATTCTTTTGCCCCAGGCTAGAATGTCATGGTGTTAGCCTAGCTCACATCCTCAAACTCCTCCCAAGTCCCTGGGACTACAGGTGCCCACAACACCTGGCTAATGTTTTTAATAGAGATAATCTCTTTCTCTTGCTCAGTCTGGTCTGGAACCCCTAGGCTCAAGCCATCCTCCTGCCTCAGCCTCCCAGAGTGCTTTGATTACAGGCGTGAGCCACGGCACCTGGACTCAAACCACATTTAAGACATTCCTACTGCTGCTATAATATGGAGATATTAGTTCAAACTGTGGGAGTAGCAAGGTGACTGGAAATTTGTATACAGCCCTAAACGAAAGACTATTTTATTTTACAAAGAGTAAGCTAATCCATAATTTTGTAAAATTTTGTAAAGAATATTTTGTAAATAAAGGTACATGTATCTACAATTTCCTATTTTCTGTATGCTTGGTGACTTTATGGGCAACTTTTGGGACACCCTGTATTATGGTATAGCCATACAAGAATGA